>JAVYIG010010034.1:0-72617 GCA_035222895.1 Strongylocentrotus droebachiensis | reverse complement strand
ACATTTTCTACACCCCTATTGCCATTCTTATACCCCTAAAATGGTCTTAATGCAAACATTTTTTTGACCATTTACAGCAACCTTGGAGGTGTTTCACAAAGATCCTAAGACGAACTTAACTCTAAGTTGGACTTAAAAACTATAGAGAGCCATTTGTCGCCTTAAAATAAAATATATTCAAAACGAAAATTCAAGTATTTTAGATTTTTTTATAAATTCCACATCAAGAACATGAAATCTCCTTGATAATAGAAATATGAATGATTGGAATCAACATTTTATGCCTTTTAAAATAACTTTTACAAAATATTTTCATAGATGCTAATGGCTTTCCATAATTGTTAAGTCCAACACAGAGTTAAGTTCGACTTAGGATCTTTGTGAAACGCCCCCCCCCCCCCCCCCCCCCCCCCCCCTGGTGAACTAAGCTTCATATGAATAGATTTGATGCATAATTTGATTGCTTGCTTTCAGAGGATGGAGCAGATGCTGAATGGTTTTCAGTCCGACCTGGGAAGTCTGAGCGCAGAGATACAGACGTTACAGGAGCAGTCCATCGCTATGAATGTCAAACTGAAGAACAGGCAGGCTGTGAGGGGAGAACTCAGTCAGTTTGTGGATGAGATGGCTGTCAATGAGAGAATGATCAAGTAAGTTGACCCCTTGAACTCTTTGAACTCTGACCTCAATGCTAAAGGGTTTTCAGTCTGGCCTTGTTTGCTAGATATACAAACCCTAACAGGACCAATCCATTTCTATGAACATTTGATAACCATTTTTTTTTTTTTAAAGAGAATAAAAAGGAGAGAATTGTTGATACATATGCTGGCCTAGTTATTGGGGCTGCGATACAGGTTATATTTCCCAATATGTACACTGTATACAAACTTTACAAAATACTGAAGTGGGAATAGGTCTAGATGATCAGTTATGTATTAAAAGTCAGAATGATTCTGGGAAACAGTTAAACTGTATCAGCTATTCATCCATAGCTTATTGGCTTACCAATAGCATAGCGGCCAACCATTCCTATTTTGGAGGAATTTTTCCTACTTTTCGGCCCTCAGACTAATGTTATTGATCCTAGATTCCTCTCTTTTGTCAAAACTTCTGTGCAAAAAGTATTCAAAATGAATGTATTCCTGATTTTACCTTGAGGGATTCCTAATGTTTGCTTTGAAAGGTTGGAAGGTATGCAATAGAATGATTTCAAATATTGGCATTGAATATGTTCCCTCCTTGTCAATACTTCCGTTGTTTGAAGAGGTGTTGTGGTCGAGTAGATACGTCGCCGGACTGACGATCACTTGGTCCGCTGTTCGAGTCCCGCCGCGGCACTAATGTCCTTTGGCAAGACATTGATCTACATTTGCCAATCTCCACTGCTTAGCGATTTGAGCCTAGTAACTCATGTTAGAATGCTCCCCAGGGAGTGTAGAAAGTGTATACATTGTGTGCGGGCAAGCCAGAATCCGATTACCTCGGGTAATAATGTAAAGCGCTTAGAAACTCGGGACATTCCCGACGTATTAAGCGTTATATACCTCACTTAAGAAATCCAGCCATCTGATTGGTCGAATTGCATTCATAAACTTCAACTGTTCCTGTAAAATTCTCGGTAACCATGCATAAAACATTTCAATATTTTTAATAACCATGGTTACTCCATGGTTACCCCATAGGTTTACATGTTAAAAAATGGTTTGAGCGATGGAGGATACCTTATGTGTGCGAAGAATTGGTCGGTAATTTCAATACAATTGAATCTCGATCGATCTTACCGACAATTTTATCTTGCATTGTTGACATGAAGACGAAAATAAACTTCCAAAAACCAAAAAACAACATCTGCCGATAGATCTTGATCTAAGTTCGTGCCAATATGCATTGCAAAAGTAAAAGAAGAGTCCGTATATGGAGCTTTTGCGAAGCATTGATCACACGCGAAGCCGGTTTCAATTCATTTTAATGTATATATCGTACAAAACTGCCAAGCATGTAACCACCGCGCGATGGCCGAGAGGTCTGAGGCGCTTACCTTAGATTCTTCACCTTTTGTACGCAAGAGTTCGAATCCCGTCTTCGACAAAAATGAAAAATATTTTTTATTTTTTATTTTTTAGTCTATTTTTTTTCGGCATATAAAAGTATTAATGACTGCTTTAATATTCAAGAAATAGTTGTTTTCATACGCTCTCGGGAAGGTTACAATTGGGCTATTCCCCTCGGCAAGCCTCGGGGAATAGCACAATTCTAACCTTCCCTTGAGCGTAATAAAACAACTATTTCTCTCAAAGCAGTCATTAATACTATACTATATAAGCAAAAATATTATTATTATTTGTCTAGCATCGTGTTGGAAGCCCCTGTCACAGACAGACAGTTCCTGGAGCAGCTTCATGAGCTGAACCATAAGATACGCTTCGTCAAGGAGCAGGCCTTCAAGGACGCCCTGTCGTGCAGAGATGTAGAGGACATCCTGGAGAAACTCAAACTCAAGGTCAGTTCAAGGTCATACATGTACCTGCCAACCCTTCCGATTAATCCAGAACATTCAGATTTTCTGGATTTTTAGGACCTGAAAATTCAGAATATTCCAATTTGTCAAAATTTCGAGTTTTTTGTTGTTTTTTTTTTTTGGTGCTAAAGCCAATTAAGCTTGTTTTATCATGTGCTGCGATTTGAGAGTTCACGTATTGCGTTCGTGGAATGGCTGCATGATCGAACAGCAAATTTGTATTCGCTTTTTGGTACAGATTTACCGCGTATTGCCAGTTACACTGCCGCTGCAAGTGTGATTTCTTATTTTTGAAGGTAAACCGTGCTAGAAATTCCTTGGCAGGTATGTAAGGTCATTTAACTTATGAATAATTCATACCGATGAAGGTGGAGCGGCTATATAATCAGTGCCATGGGCGTCAATCCTTACGTAATACCTATTGTTCAGGGGGGGGGGGATGAATAAATAGATCATCCCCCCTGAACAATAGGTATCAATTACAGATTTACGCCCATGATCAGTGCTCAAGAACAATGTCTCTATTCAAATTCAAATTCATTTTTATTTCTGTTTCCAACAAAACATTACAAATCAATTATAATCATTTACAACATTTAAGGAATATATAATCAGTCCTCAAGAACAATGTCTGTATTCAAATTCATTTTTATTTCTGTTTCCAACAAAACATTACGAATCAATTATAATCATTTACAACATTTAAGGAATATATAATCAGTCCTCAAGAACAATGTCTGTATTCAAATTCAATTTTATTTCTGTTTCCAACAAAACATTACAAATCAATTATAATCATTTACAACATTTAAGGAATATATAATCAGTCCTCAAGAACAATGTCTGTATTCAAATTCAATTTTATTTCTGTTTCCAACAAAACATTACGAATCAATTATCGTCATTTACAACAATTAACAATACATTTTGGAAACATAGGGGTCCACCAAAAAGCAATGCTTGTAAAATTGTGGATCCCTTGAATGATGCTTTGGAATAATAAGTTATTAAATTAATTACAAAAGGAACTTCAAATAGGAAGAAGGAAAAAAGAAGGGGGGATGCCAACAGAGACGAGAACGGGACAATAGAGTACTGTATGACAGAGATAGGAGAACACGGTTACAATACATAGAGTAGACGATGCCAAAAAAAGAAGTGAGAGATCGGGGATACAGAAAATAATACAAAATGATGAGCTGCACGTGGGGTTGAGAAGAAGATGAGGAAAGAGAAATGCACATTAGAAAGGAGATATGCATGAGAGGGCCCAATGTAATAAATCAAATTACATTTTCAGTCAGCGAGTAGATGTATGGTTTATTTCACGAGCCAATGGCATGATCAGTAGCCTACTCATCATCAGTGAAACAGTACGTCTAAGAAATGCACACAGGTAATGTTTACGGTACAAACAATAAATCAACAAGTACAAGATTTGCCCTTTAATGTGCGTGTAATCATAGAGACTTAGAGACATGTTCTCTTTTAAGTTTTATAAGATAAAATATATATATATAATAAAGGATATCTATGGTAACTTGCATTCATTTACATCTTCATTTTTTGATACAAATTATAACACTATACTTATCAATTAAACATAATTTGTGCTGTAGCTTTTCATTTATGTATTTCAGTATTCTATTGTATATTACATTTTTTGTTTTCAGGCCATCTTCAAGATTCGAGAGTTCATTCTTCAAAAGGTCAACCAGATGAAGAAACCAATGACCAACTACCAGCTACAGCAGAATGCCATGCTAAAAGCAAGGTATGTAAAGCTCTCCATTTGTCTTAAAGTGACACCTATAAAAACTTATCGTCTTTCCCTCCTCTCTTGGTATAGATGTATATTTTTTAAGCTACGGTTACAAAGGTCTGTACGAACGATAATTTCGTACGAATATCCCTGTTTTTCCATTGTCTTCCCGAATTTCCATTGTCTGAAAATCGTTCGTACGGCGTTCGTAATGGCATTCGTGACCGAGGCTTTAGATGCATGACTATATCTTTGTTTGATTGTTTTTTTTTGTTTTCTGAAAACTCAAAATTATTTTACTAAATTTGTCTTTTTTAATGATATATGTTATATGTGCATGGCTCTGATCAAGGGCACAAAAGTGTTACATATGAGGTGAATTTTAAAAGTCAATTATAGACTGTGGCAACATTATTTTTGTAATCTGCAAACATTATGCAGCACGTAGCTAAAAAATCAGACCTTAACAAATTGCCGTTAAACGGCAATCAGTAGCCAAATATCACATCATCAAAAATGTTACGTACATAACTCGGTGTCCACTTCATGCTGATATTTCTCTTATAATTTAATTTTTTTCTGACAAAGTACATTAGATGTTAAAACATACCGTAAACAAAACTTAAAACCATTGCCATATCAACTTTTTTCAATTTAGTTATTAGAATATGGCTAAAACAAATGTGGACACCGAGTTATGTACAGTACATCTTATTCTCTAGATGCTTTCTCTTTGCCTTATTGTCAGATATGGTTTTGCATTAGTCTAATAATGACTTCAATTGAAGGAATGATGTGTTTCCTGAATGAAACATAATTTGCAATGTGTAGTATAATTTGCAATAGTAGTTTGTAAACTACTATTTCAGGACTGAAATGTTAATCGTACATAACTGTGGACACCAAAAGTAAGTAGTTTTACATTCAAATTTAAAAGCCTTGTTCCTTAAATTCAATAAATGTTTGTTTAAATGAAAATGCTGAAGGGTGCAATTCATGCTGAAAGAAATAAATTGATTCATTATGATCATTTATTTCAAATTTTGATTGGTAGTAACTTACATAACTCAGTGTCTTTTCATAACGGTGTCTTAGTTATATATGTACATGACATGAAAAAGCTCAAACTGCAATATTTTGTAATATTCTTCTCACCAAATCAGACGTGTGTATGTCTTATACATTGTTTACTACCTTACCATAACAAATAACTAAATAAAGGTGGTCTTATTGAAGAAAAAAAACCATGGTGTACATACATAACTCGGTGTCCATTCATTGTTGATTAAATCACACATACAAGTTAAAATGGGGAATCCAATGTTATCAGTGCTCTTCATTCACCTATATAGACCATTGCATTATCATTTTGAAAGAATACAATATGTTTTTGTATAGATTCTGTTACATGGTATGTACATAACTGGAGGACACCAAACATTTTCCATTTACAGAAATCTGAATATTTTTAAAACCATGACCCAGAATGAAATGATCTGATTGGAAATCAAAGATAAAGTGAAACTAAACATTATAACATTGCAAGCT
Source organism: Strongylocentrotus droebachiensis (assembly GCA_035222895.1). NCBI lineage: Eukaryota > Metazoa > Echinodermata > Echinoidea > Camarodonta > Strongylocentrotidae > Strongylocentrotus > Strongylocentrotus droebachiensis. Next base: position 66,789 of record JAVYIG010010034.1, on the reverse strand, counting down.
TGTAAATAAATCAATTATTTATACACCATTCTTCAGTTAGTAAGATTTGAAATTTGCAGGACACCAAAGTTATGTACATATCACGAAAATTGTATCACGTGTAAATGGAATAAGAAAGTAAAATAATAGGAATTAACTCAACAGAAATGTTAATTATTACATAGATTCTACATCAAGATTTTTAAAAAAAACAAGTTTTGCATCCCATTAGTAAAAATATGGTAACCAATTAGTGCATGTTTTGAATGTCACATTAAAAGTGCTGAAAAAAATTTCATTATAAAATTGCTCTAAAATCTTGAATTTGAACTCAATGAAGCTGAAAACTTGTTTGGAGCTTCCCCCAATGGTAATTTCTAATATAAAAATGCTAATTTGTGTCTGGGTCTCATGGTTTTGGATAATTGAACAATTTCCCAGTGTTCAATCTAAGTGTACCCTTGATCTGAGCCATGCACACATATATGTGTATTCATATACCGTGTAAATACAACAAATTTCCATTCTTATAAGGACAATAAATATGAACCTGATGACCTGATTAACTGATTCATAACTTTGTTTCACACAGATTTTTCTACGAGTTTTTGCTGGCCAATGAGAGACACGTGGCGAAGGAGGTGAGGGATGAATATGTGGACACCATGAGTAAAGTCTACTTCTCCTATTTCAAGGGATACATTAACAGGCTCATGAAACTACAGGTAAGATGAAACCCCTTTCACAACGATGCACTAAAATATTAATATTAATAACTAGATCAATTTATATAGCACAGCTACTATATAAATATACTCTTCTGTGCTGTAGAGTGCTACTTACAGACTCACAATATACACAAATATTCAAAAAACTATTCAAGCTCCTGAACACAAGTGCGTCTTCAACAAAACTTTGAAGACAGCAACAGATGAGGCTTTTCTTTTGTCTAGTGGTATGTTATCCAAAGCTTTGGAGCGGCACACCTGGAAGCACATTCTCCAAGAGGAGTTAATATTGTTTCTGTGTGAGGTAGCTTTAGAAGCAGCTTGTCCTGTAAATCACCTCATACCACGATGGCATGTAACTTGGCAAGGCATCAATCTACATTTGCCACCTCTTACCCAGAAGAGAAATGTGGACCAGGGGAGTGTTTCACAAAGACTAAGATCGACTTTAAGTTGGACTTTACTGTGGCAGGCCATTCATGCCACTGGTTGCTCTCACCATTGGTCTCTCAATTATGATCTTTAGATAATATTTTTTCTTTCAATAATGAACTATCAGAAAAGGTAGCTTTGTTACCACGATTTGTACGTCCCTTGAGAGACCAATGCCAGTAAATGGTGAGAGCGAACAGTTGCATGAACAGCCTGCCATAGTTAAGTCCAACTTAAAGTCGATCTTAGTCTTTGTGAAACACCCCCCTGGTAGGATTACTAAAGCCTTTGTGTTAAAGGTAAAGACCAGTATTGGAAACACCCCAATTTCAAAAAATGAAATGGAAGCTCTCATTACCAATCATGTGAAAGAATATGTTTTGACTAATACATGATGATAAAAAATTTGCCGGGAAACCGCCTACTAATTCATATATTTGTTTCTCTTATGGTCTGGTGAGAGATATAGGGTAGTCCCATATACATCTTTTTGTGTATAGTGCTTGTAACTTTACGAAGAACGGGCCAAATTTCTTATCATTTTGATGATTCCAGAACCTTGCAGATGCTAGATGCTAGATGATCAACCTTTTCTGATCGATTCCACAACGTTTCTTTCACAATGCAATCGCATGACCATTACTGGTCTTTACCTTTAATAGTAACATTGTGCATGAACGAATCCGATGACTTTGGTAATAAAGTGCTTAGAGACCGTATTTATAAATACATTTATATAACATGTATTATTGTTATTATTGTATGGCAAAATAAAATGATATTTGTGCAGTGAAGTTCACATGTTTGGATAATAAAAGTAAAAAGAAGCTGAAGAGCCTCTTGCATGTAGCTATATATTTCACCTGAATGTGCCATTCATACAAATGGGAATTTCTTTGTTTTTTAATAGTTAAAGAGGTTGTCCCACATTTTGTGTGATCTAGGTTTTAGAGTGAAAGTATGTTTTATTCAAGATATCCTTTGTTGTGAATTGCCATTATTATTTGTGACAAGTTCATGAGCACAAATCGGCGCCTTCAACTGCACCTCACAGTAACATAAAGGTCCTTCCCCGCTTGGGTTTTTTAACACAGACCTGGCTTGCTGCCTAAGGAGTCAGCAATTTTTTTTTTAGGGGTGCGTCTTATACACAGAGATTTACGGTTCATCTATCATGAAATACACATACTAACCTCTGTTGGGTCCCAACCCTTCCCTCATCCTTATTCTTCTTCACTCCGTATTTCTTCTTAAATTTTATTTGCTAATGTGAGGACACCATCAATTCTCAACCTGACTTAACTTTATTTTCTGACAGTAATCACAGTGATTTATCACGATCTTCAAGTGATGTCAAGATTGGATCATTACAAAAAACTTTTAAAAATATTGCTTAAAATACTAAAGTATGATATATAAAAAGTATGGTATGTCAAAGTAATGTTCACACTTCTCAAAAGGTGATGTACAAAGCTATGAAAATTGCCTCAGATTAATATTTTGAACATCATGGCAATAGGATTTGTTAATACAAAAAGCTGATAGCCCATTAAAGAGGAATGGCGTTGTTGATGGCCTTATTTGCTCTCATACTTTTCTCAAACTGAGCCCAAAATAGTTCCTGTCCATATTCATCATCCGTCCACAACATGTAAGGTTTGTTCCTACTCATGAACAACCTGACAAGATATGGCAGATTCTCATCCTCGATGTCCTCCAAAAATATCAAGATGATTTTGTCCAGACCTGTTTCGTTGAGATGCTCCAGTGCCATACGGAGCTTGGTCATGCACCAGGCATCACGTATAGATTGGTTGCTTATCAACAAGACAGTCTTGAAGCTGTTATCCAGGGCGTCATTGATGGCATTGATGTAGAACATTCCAAGATGGAGGTCTCTGTCCCCGTAGATGATGTTCTGTAGATGCGGCAACCTCTCCTCCAGGACAGGTTTCATGACACGATCAACCCATTCCTCTTCCTCTTCAAGGAACATGAGGTTCAGATGAAACTCGTAGTTATCTGCATCAAAGTCTTCTGCCATTTCTTCGTAGCCAACAACAGCTAGTTTAAGAAGGAAAAGCTTGTGATTCAACCACCAACGTCTGTTGTAAGCAAGCATAGTTATCAGGAACAGGAAAATACCTGTGAAGGAAATACCTGCTATTAGAAATATGTTGACGCTGCAATGATCCTCAGGATGAAAGGACAGTATCGGCTGTTCTGAGAGTCCTTTCAGGGACGTCCCGGAACACAAGGTCTGGTCTGCATGTTTGAAATCAATGTCGGCAGAGTCCAACCACTGCCTGAACCATGCCAAGGAGCACGTACAGGAGAAGGGGTTTTTGGAGATGTCGAACCTAAGGGAAGTATTATCTGGTAGAACTGTCCCAGGTTTAATGGTGCTGATTTGATTCCCAGGTAGATAAAGATCCTTCAGTCTTAGTGTCTGGGCGAAAGTCTTGGGGTCCAGACTACTCAGGATATTGTTCTGCAAGTACAGCACACTCAGGCTGAATAGGCCATTGAATATGTCTCCAGGAACCTCCACCAGATTGTTCTCACTGATATAAAGGTACCTTAGGGAGGGGAGAGGACTGAACAGTCCTGACCTTAGCGTATGTATTCTTGAGTTGGTCATATCAAGATGGACCAGTTGTGAAAGGTTCTGAAATATCCGTACATCAAGGTCATACAAAAAGTTGTCTTTGATTCGCAACTTACGAAGCGAGAAGAGACCGGTGAAAAGTGACTGATGTTTGTCTTTGTCATATAGAACAGTATCTTTCAACCGTGCCTTCTCCATACGCAGTTCGCTTAAATTACTCATATTTGAAAACTGCTCTGTTGATGCTGGTGACACTTGGATGGGTGCATTTGATAGATCCAGAATGAGCAGTGTATGCAGTTGACAAAAGGAATTTTGCAGAAATGTTGCCTTCTCATTTAACAGGTACAGCTCTTTTTAATTTAATAAGCCTGTGAAAGCTTTGTTACTGTAGTAATTGATGTTATTGCCAGATATGTTCAATGCCTTCAAATTGGTTAGCCCATTAAATCTCTCCTTGGAAAGACCTTCTAAAGCATTGTTCGTTATGTCAAGCATACAGAGGGTCTTGATTGTCCAAAGCTGCTGGTCATTGTTCAGTGCTTCGATTCTGTTACTTGAGAGGGATATGGTAAGAATGGATGACATGCCATAGAAGTATCCAGGAGAGAGAGTCTGCAATAAATTTCCAGATGCATTCAGTTGTTTCAAATTCAACAGGCAAGCAAATATCCCTTTTGAGAAGGATGTTAATTTGTTGTATGAGATGTCTAGTTCTGTAAGTGACTCCAGACGACAAAATGACTGATTAGTGAGGAGTCTGAGTTTGTTAAGACTCAAGGAAAGCACTTCCAATGTTGTGAAGCCCCAGAGTGCTCCCTCTTGTACAGTCTCAATCTTATTAGCTGATAACGTTAGACTTTTGATGGTTGGATAAGTGATGGACAGATTAGAAGCAAAGTCAGGTGGTAAAAGCTCATGGATCTGGCAGCCAAACAATGATAAATGTTTGATGTAGGTCATGCCAAGGAATGGTTGAATGTCCAATGAGTTGATTTGATTTCCTTCAAGCAGAATTTCTTGTATCAAATTCAGATACAAAAAGCTTTGTGGTTGTAGAATTTGAATTTTGTTAGATACGAGGTTCAAACTGCTGATTGTTGTGTTCTGCAGAGGGAGAAAGTCATCTTGCTGTATTTCTCCAACCTCATTGTGGTCGAGGTTTATTTCTTCTAGATGGGACCATTGAGAACATCCCTCAAAGTTGATACTTTTAATTTTGTTCCCTCCGAGTGCCACATTTGACAGGTTGGGTATGTTTGAAAAGGCTTCACAAGGAACAGCTTTCAGGTGATTGTAATTCAACAGCAGCTTTGTGAGTAGCATGTTCTTCAGAAATACTTTTGGAGGCATAGACTCGAGATTGTTCTTAATGAGGATGAGAGTACTGAGCTTTGTCAATGTCCAGAAAGTACTGCTCTGTATAGAAATTATTGGGTTCCCTTGTAAGTTGAGGAGGGTTACAATTGGAACACCCTGAAAAGAACTGTTGTAGAGGACCGTCAGTTTGTTGACAGACAAGTCGAGCTCGGTCACACCTCGAGGTAGATCCTCAGGAACTTCTGTGAGTCCAAGGTGCTGACAGCCAGCAATAACTCCATGGCTGGAGTTCTTCAGCCGACATTTTGTGGGAGTCTTGACAGTTTCTGCACCAGAAGCATCAGATAGGTCCACTTGTAGCCAAATAAGTCCTACTGCAAGGAGTAGTAGCTCGAAACGAATTTTGCAGCTTACGGTGTTAACTGCCATAATTCTCGAATACCAGACAGGTGGAAATATATATTCAGTGCACTTTCGAGATATTACAGTATCATCAAGAACAAGAAGTTATCAGAGTGTTCACCTTAAATGTTCAATTTTCCATTTGCACACAAAATGATAACTTCCTGATTAAAGTGCTGGAGCTTCTAATTCGTATGCAACTAGCAGGATGCCAGTAGGACCGCCTAAGAACAATTATTTTGAAAAGTATTTTGAAAAGGAATTTTGCTGTATTGGGTTCAATCTAACCGGAGTGCGAGACAGGAAAATTGTATTCTATGTGACATCCTGTTTTATTTCCTCTTGGTGTCGATGATAACGGTATCTAGCAATATTCATGGCCTGTTCAGACAGAGGAAAAAGTTTGTGCAGAATGCATTTAAAGAAATGTCGTTTAAAGAATCGTCATGTAGCAAATGGGGCAGACAGATGTGGAAAGAGTATTGTATGAAAACATATTTAGAAACTCGCTTTGAAACGGATCGGTTAACATATGTTTAATGTCGCCATAAATGTCAGCTGGCCGATCATCTATGCATAATCACATGAAATTAATCCCGGTTACACAGTTTTCATCCAATACACCATTCTCATAAGAAGTGGACTCTGATTGTAATAGATTTTTTCCTTTGATGTGATGCTCAAGCGGTTCTAGGACAATTACCCCTCAAAATTTTTGTTTTGCTTTTATTAAAATATTAATCAGGATGGACTTCCCCTTTAATGAACAAGGGGAGTAATTATTGGGGGGGGGGGTAAATTTTCCATGGGGATGGTTGTCCTTAGTTGTCATTGGGCAAGGGGGGGGGTTGTCCAAGAGTGTAATTTTCCGGGGGGAATTGTCCATGGGAGTGATTGTCCTTGGGGTGGGGGGGGGGGGGGGGGGATTGTCCTGATACGGTACGGTGAATCTTGGTATTCTGAACAGGGGGTTAGATCCTGTCAACCAACCTGCCAAGAATATTTGGTTCCTGAACTTCCTGTTAAAGGTAACTCTCAGTTCTGGTATTGATGGAAAATCATCATAGAATCATATTAAATAAATTTAAACTGAATGGTCAAGCCCATTAAAATAAAATAAAAATCTTAACTATTTTTTATGGCTCAATAATGAGCAAAGAACAGCCTAAAAATTGAGTTTGCTTGTCCTGACTTCTTGTTGAGCAATACCGGTATGTCTTATATTATCCAGATCAGATCAATATTTGTTCCTATAGTCCCAGCTGATCTTTTTCATGTCACTTCAGGCTCGCCCAGAAATGAAGTGGTAAACCACAACAAAGCTACACATATTCATTGAGCTCTGTGTTATAAGATTGGAAGAGTATTACACTTACTTTATCATTGAAAAATATGTAAAAATGCTGCAGTTTATCAGTTCATATCTGACCAAGGCTTTATTGTTGTGTTGGGTAAGTCATAAAACACCTAATCAACGAGGCTTAAATGTGATCTCTCTCTCTTTCTCTCTCTGTCTGCCCCTCTCTCTCTGTCTGCCTCTCTCTCTCTCTTTTCTCTCTCTCTCTCTCTCCCTGTCACTCTCTCTCTGTGTCTCCCCCTCTCTCTCTATCTCTCTCTCTGTCTCCCCCTCTCTCACTCCCTCTCTGTCTCTCTCTCTCTCTCTCTTCCTCTCACTCCCCCTCTCTCTTTCTCTCTCTCTCTATCTCTCTCACTCTCTCACTCTCTCTCTCTGTCTGTCTGTATGTTTGTCTGTCTCTCCCTCTCCCCCTCTCTCTCTCTCTCTCTCTCTAACTCTCTCTTCCTTTCTTTATTTTGTTTTTGTTTTTTATTTACAGTTTGATGAAGTGGCAGACAAGGATGATCTGATGGGTGTAGAAGATACAGCCAAGAGAGATATCCTTTTACTCTTCTTTGACGTCTGGGCCGGTATTCAATCAAATACTTATGTCAGACATATGAGTATTTAAATCAATGTCCAGCTTGAAACAAAATACTTAGCCAACTTTGGTATTGAGTTTGACGCTTTTGGCTAAATATTTTACCCTTAATTTTAAGACAGCTCCCTAGCAGACTGAGCCAATTATTTTGGAGGCCTTGATTGGCAGGCTTATCATACACAGGCATCATAATCTGCGCACAATTATGCTTGCACGCATTTAAATGAGTTTGTTGCGCACTATTTTGGATTGACCATGTACATCACAATACTTATTCCCAGGTATTTTGCTTTACCTTTACAATATTGGCTTCCTAAAGTAAAAAGCTTATATGTGATTTGAATAAGTTATTCCACCAGTTTGATTTAATTTAACATTATGGAAGAGGCATTTTGAGGTATTTGAGGCAAGAAGCAGTTAAATGTGTTAAGATCTGCAGTAGACTAATCTTTCCTTGACCGGTGGTTGTCATTTACGACTCTTCTCATCCAAGCCGTCTCTCAAGAATCGATCTACCGTCTTCACCATTGGTAACCGTGGTAACATCTTAACCTCCGGGTTAGAAGCCTCCATCATCCTCCCTCATGCAGCCCAGAAGGATGACACCAAGGTATGTTATACATCTATAGATAGTAGTAGTAGATAGGAGTGTCGTGGCCGAGTGGTTAGGCGCTTGACTGGAGATGCGAAGGTCGAGGGCTCGAATCCCGGAACAGCACTAATATCCTTTGGCAAGATATCAACTGCACTTGCTACTCTCCACCCAGGTGTTAAATAGGTAGGATGCGACCGTCATTGTTGGTCAAACAGTTTTTGAGCGTCAATTAAGTAACTCCTGGCTGGAATGCTACCCAGGGAGTAGAGATTTTGCACACAGTGTGTGCGGACAAGTATTGAATCTAAGGACCAGGGTAATCTGTAAAGCGCTTAGAGACATCATAGATTGTATTAAGCGCTATATAAAAGGGGAATATTATTGTTGTTATAATTAAGCTCTATGAGCTGTTCAGACCTCATCAATAAAGATAACCTTAACCTAAGAGATGTTGTCGAGTGGTTTAAAAACTTGACTGAAAATGCAAAAGCCGTTGGCAAAAAGACATTAATCTACCCTTGCCACTGTCCACTCAGGTGTTAAATGGGTACCCGGTAGGTTGTGAACATTAGTGTGGTTGAATTGGCAAGTGAGCACTTGTAAAATGGCGTGAGGCCAAATTACTCCCCAGGGAGCGGAGCGCGTATACTATAATGTGCGGATGATGAGCAAATGAATCTAATGATGGGGTAATGGTAATTACAATGTAAAGTGCTTACAAACATAGTATTAAATGCCATACAAATGTAACTATTATTAACTATAACAATGAATTATTCTCAACATTGCTCAGGTCTTGGTTATGTGGAAAAGGCATTTTTAATCATTCATCCTGGTCAGACCTGAAATATTTATCCTACTGAGCCTTACTCAATGATTCTATCATCTTGTTAGGACCGCTCGGCCACCATTTTTTATTTTTAGGATAGACCGCAACAATAATATATTATATGAGCTTATTATCTGATTGGATGTCATTGGCAGAAGAAGGAAAGGAAGCATTCTTCATTCATCGACAGAACCTATGATTTTTATTGTCGCGAAATTTGGTTAAGTCTGACAACAACTGTCTTTCTTTTTTCAGCATACTTTTGAGAGCTTATTTCGCAGCCAGCACTTTGCCCTGTTGGACAATTGCTGTCGAGAGTATCTCTTCGTCTGTGATTTCTTCATGGTGAGCGGTAACAATGCTCAGGATCTCTTCACCAATCTCCTGGGGAAGACGCTCTCAATGTTCCTGGTAAGAGCATGTTTTCTCTGCATATCTCTGCTTAATAGTGGTATATACTTTATAAGCAATGTCATCTAGTAATGTAAATTGATGGCAATTGTCAGCACAAGAAAGAAATATATTATCCTGTTTAAATATATATATACATGTATGCTCTTTTCCAAGGCTTTTACTTGAAATCTACTTTGATTTGACTTGAAAGGAGGTACAAAATGAAGTTTAATGGCAAAATGTAATAAGAGACGGCCACATGCTCTCGTTGCATTGTTTATCACTTATTTGCCAAATTTATTAAGAAGTATAGGTTTTGCAGCTTACATGTAACTGTTAAGAATGCTGTTTTGCCATGACTCAATTATATAAAAGAAATCTGTTTCATGTCGTTGTAAGATTCTATCACTATATCAGAAATCAAACTATAACCCTATTCAGAAAGTATTTTTGCTCTCCCAGTACCGGTATAGTAAAGAACAATATTTGCTTAAAGGGATTGGGTAACTTTGTATCAGATTCTTAAACAAAATCCTGGATTTAGCTCATGCTGCAATGATAATTTTAAACCATTAGGTCAGTCAGGAACCCCATGACTTTTACAAGCCAATCGCCTGTCTGATTATCAAGATATTTATGATTGGAAATCAAATTCAAATTTGGCATTTTCATAAGGGTTTTCATAACACTACAGTCTATTAGGGAAGACGAGTATGGTAAAACCGTCACTCAAAGATTTGTTTTACTTTGTTTAGACACTTCATGATCATTTTGAAGCGCAATATTTTTAGGGCTTCACCATTTAATGCATCTCAGATTTAACATTGTTAAACGATGCCTTTAATACAAACAAACCTGTGTTAGTGGCCACCTCTCTGCAAAGCCCACCTGTCTAAAGTGGTCACCCAAATTCTTTCCCTCTTAGACAAAATTGAGTGTAGTAGAACCTTTCTAAATAGGCCTCCTGTCTACAGTGGCCAATTTTTGTGTCCCCATGGGTGGCCTTAGTAGACAGGTTTGACTGTACTATATTCAAGACCCATTTTGATAACTACTTGCTTGTAAGGCCATCATTTGCAACTACATTGTATGACAAACTATTTTTTATGGATCATTGAAATGTGTGTACAAATCAGCTTTGTACTGCAAAATATTAATGAATGACTTCTTTTCTCTCTCTCCTTTGTTTAGAAACATATGGACACATACACGAATGAGTGTTATGACTCCATAGCGGTATTCCTCTGTATACATATCATCCAACGGTATAGAGTTCTCATGCACAAGAGATCTGTTCCAGCCTTAGACAAGTAAGTGAACATGTTTCACCATGAAGTGAAGTTTGAGTACAAATAAAAAGGTGTGCTTTACTATATTCATCATATACAGTAGGCTTGCGGGTGCACCATGTGAGAGAGAGAGGGAGGATTGAGGAGTCCTGAAAAAGGACTCTCGGTAATCTTTCTTGAGGGTGTGTAGTCCTGAAAAGGATTGTTGGTGTAGTCTATTCATCATGTCTTTCATATTTGTTCTATTCATATGTTCAGTCGTATTTTTGATGTTTCATTTATCATATTCATGATATTGATTGTTATACATGTATATATTACATCAAGTATTAAATATTACATAATCCTATGTTTTAGATATTTGAGAGATTCTTCTCTGAATGCTATGTCATATATACATGTACATACAGTAATGGTAACAATTTGACATCAATTCTATTGCCATAAAATTTGTGTAATATCCATTACATTTTTGACATTCATTTTATCATTTGTTGTAAATAATGGGAGATATGTCTTTACATGCCACAGCAAAGATGTATACAGTGATAATATAGATGGCATTTATTTTGTATCTGTCATATTCATTGTATGTACAAGTATATTTTATTGTATTTGCCATTTAGTCACATGTTTCAGATGTAAGGGGACTTTCCTGTAGATACTATGGCTAAAAATTCATAGAAATGCATTTCTTTAGACACGTAAGGACCCTTCCCAGCATATTATATTTATCCTACGTTACTCACATTTTGTTTTGTTTGTTGTATTTACCATATTTATTGTATTATCGTATGATCCCCCTTTCCAGATATTGGGAGACACTTTTCGAGATGCTCTGGCCGAGATTCAAACACATCCTGGAACTCAACATCCAGAGTATTCATGAAATGGACCCACAGAAACTAGGATCTATTGATGTCAGACCACACTATGTAAGAAAGGATATTATGATGATGATGATGATGATGATGATGATGATGATGATGATGATGATAATGATGATGAAGGTCATGATGAGAAGGATGATGCTGGTGCTGATGATGATGATGATAATGATGGTGATGTTGAGAATAATGATGGTGATGATAGTGATGATGATGCTGATGATAAAGATGGGGATGATGAGGATGACAATAATAATGAAGATGAGTAGGAGGAAGATTATGATGATGCTGATGATGGTGGTAGTAGTGATGATGATGATGATGATGATGATGATGATGATGATGATGGTGATGATGATGCTGATGATGACGGTAGTAGTGATGATGATGATGATGATAATGATAACGATAATAACAATATTACTTATAGTAAGAGTTATTGTTATCAACTAAAAGAAAAAGTTGAGTGCTGGTCATATTGTACTAGGAAATACACTTTGTGGGAGCAACAGAGGAAAGTTGATTATGTAATACTTACAAATCAATGTATACTGTGAGATTTTGCTATAATCAAAATGAAAAGGAATTGATAATAATGCAAGGTTTATCACACTGTCACAGAGGCAGGGAGATCGTCAAGTTTCCCCTGTAAAAGAAAATATGAAAGACATGGCTAAAGTAACAAAAACTTAGTTGTGGAAGTTTGATTGTTTGACATGTAAGTGAAAGTCATATACACAAACAGTTAATTGTGTTCAAAATATTCTTTAAATGCAAACCATGTACTGATTGGATGATCTATCACCATGACTGTGAACATCCTTTCACTGTCCTCTGCTTTCAGATTACCCGTCGCTATGCAGAGTACTCCGGTGCCATTGTGAACCTGAACGAAACGTTCCCAGATGAATTATGTTGTATATATGTTATTTTCATATTGTATATTTTTATGTATATGCACGGCCCTACGGAAGAACAGTCCGCGGGCTGAGGTAGGCCTCCGTGCTTAAATAAATAAATGAAATGAAATGAAATGAAATCTATCACCATGACTATGAACATCCTTTCCCTGTCCTCTGCTTTCAGATTACCCGTCGCTATGCGGAGTACTCCGGTGCCATTGTGAACCTGAACGAAACGATCCCAGATGAGCGTGTGAACAGGCTACAATCTATCACCATGACTCTAAACATCCCTGTCCTCTGCTTTCAGATTACCCGTCGCTATGCGGAGTACTCTGGTGCCATTGTGAACCTGAACGAAACGTTCCCAGATGAGCGTGTGAACAGGCTACAATCTATCACCATGACTCTAAACATCCCTGTCCTCTGCTTTCAGATTACCCGTCGCTATGCGGAGTACTCCGGTGCCATTGTGAACCTGAACGAAACGTTCCCAGATGAGCGTGTGAACAGGCTACAATCTATCACCATGACTCTAAACATCCCTGTCCTCTGCTTTCAGATTACCCGTCGCTATGCGGAGTACTCCGGTGCCATTGTGAACCTTAACGAAACGTTCCCAGATGAGCGTGTGAACAGGCTCCTATCTATCACCATGACTCTAAACATCCCTGTCCTCTGCTTTCAGATTACCCGTCGCTATGCAGAGTACTCCGGTGCCATTGTGAACCTTAACGAAACGTTCCCAGATGAGCGTGTGAACAGGCTCCAATCTATCACCATGACTCTAAACATCCCTGTCCTCTCCTTTCAGATTACCCGTCGCTATGCGGAGTACTCCGGTGCCATTGTGAACCTGAACGAAACGTTCCCAGATGAGCGTGTAAACAGGCTCCTGCTGAAGCTACAGTCTGAGGTAGAGAACTTTATCCTGCGGATGGCTGCCGAGTTTCCGTCCAGGAAAGAACAACTTATCTTCCTGATCAACAACTATGACATGATGCTTAATGTTATAACTGTGAGTTCTTTGACCTTATTATAAACTTTGACATGGTGGTCATTGTAATAACAGTGAGCTGTTTAACCTTTATCCTTATGAAAATGTTGTTCAGTCAGTGTCATAGCCTTATAGCGAACTATGACCTTTGCCCTTATTCTGTACCATGACATGGTGCCCGATGTTAAAACAGTGAGTCCGTTGACATAAAACCATGACCTTTGGACTTAAGACATGAAATTTGACATAAATGCTCAATGTTAGAGAAGGCGAGTTGGCTCAGTCGGTAACGCATCTGCCTTTTGAACCAAAGATCTAGGGTTCGATTCCCACCCAGGCGGATGACTGAAGCCTGCGTTGTGTGTTTATGTGCCCCTCCCCTTGATTTATAGACGCAGGCTATCTTAAGTGGAGAACATTCCGATAGGTCGTTAATGGGAGGCCCCGTGTAGAGGAGAGTCACCACCTTTGTACATTAAGAACCCACTGCACTATTTGTATAAGAGTACGGGGAAACACCGGTGGAGTGGTCCACCTGCATACCCCAGTACATACATCTGCAAGAATCTTCAGTATTGAAGGAGGCAGATTATCCTTAAAAAGAAGAAGAGGAAGAAGAAGTTATTTTACCTCTTTATAAACTCTGGTGCGATCTCCCTTTCTTTCCAGGAATGTACATCGGAGGATTCGAGGGAGGCAGAGAGCTTCCGTCAGCTCCTTGACGCCAGGACGCAGGAGTTCATAGAAGAGGTTCTCGCTCCGCATTTTGGAGGGATGATGTCGTTTGTCAAAGATGCGGAGAATCGCATCGAGAGGGGACAAGCAGACCATCTCAAGTCACAAGAACGTAAGACATTCTGATGTTTAAAGCCCCACTGTACTACTTGTAGCTACTTGCTCCCTCTATATAGAAAACAATGCCTAAGCGGTGCCCGTTGGTCCCCCATGATCCTCTTTTTCTTATGTTAATTGAGAGCTGAGTTGATGAGATAGCCACCTGTCAGTGACCATGCTGGGTGGTCTAATCCCTCCTGGCCAAACTAGTACAGAGTACAGACAGGCTTTAACATTCAAAGTCTTGTAATTCCAATCCATAAGAACATGTTTGATATATCCTTTCTGTAAAGATAAAGAAATAATAGCATCTCAAATTTCCGATAACTTGACATGTGAATGTGGAGTCCTTTTTTAACTTGACTAGAGCATTCATGTAGAAGTAACAAAATGGAAGTGAAAAATTACATTTTACTTGTTTTTATAGTACGGCAAACCATATTGTTTGTTCTACCCATCATCAACTAATGTATGCAATTTACATTTTGACTATTGAAATACAGTTCCCAACATGTAAATGTAATAGCTCATTGTTAAGTAAACAAGCATAATTTAAGTCTTTTGAGATAAGGTATTGTTTTGTGGTTGTTTCGTCAGGTCATGTTGAGCAGTTGGTCCGAGGTTTCTCATCGGGTTGGAAGCAAGCCATTGAGCTCATCAACCAGGAAATTATGAGATCATTCACCAACTTCAAAAATGGCACCGGCATTCTACAAGTGAGTCTCATATATACATTAACCCTGTCTCCTAAACTGCCACCCCTTTCTATTTCAGAGGAATGATTCTCAATTTATTTTCTGCCTTCAAATCCGTTTCATGAACTCTACATGTCTATACTTCTAATTTTTGTGAAGACATTTGTATATAATCATGCAATGTGCAATGTATTCCTACTTGCAATTTTGTTCTCAAAGATTCCTAATTTTTTTTAAAGCCATGAGCAAACAGGGCTGCAGCAAATGTCAGCACAAACAAAGTAATTGTTATGTCTCTGTTCTATTTATTTTTTAACATAGGGTGCCCTGACGCAACTCATCCAGTACTATCACCGCTTCCAGAAGGTCTTGTCTCAAAACCCTCTCAAAGCTCTGAGTGTGAGAGGAGAACTCATCAACATCCATCATCTCATGGTGGAGGTTAAGAAACACAAGCCAGCGTTCTAGATCAGCTTCAAACAGAGGCATCACTGATGGGTGTTGGGGGGGGGGGGGGGTAGGGAGGCAGGCATGGGTTAGGTTACCCATATACATGATCTTATGATAGAGGTTAAGAAACACAAGCCAGCATTCTAGATCAGCTTCCAACGGACGCATTACTGACGGGTGTGGTGCGGTTGGGTAGGCAGGCAGGGGTCATTGGTAGAGCAGTGGTCTCTCAACCAGGAGGTCGGTTCAAAATAAAGTCGATGCACTAATGCCCTTTGGTAAGGCATTAATTCTTATTACCAAGTCCCTCGGAGAGGACTTAAAGCCGTTTGTCCTTTTGTTGCTTACTTACCAGCATACAAATGCATTCTTAGCATTCAGGTAATTCAGATCAATCAAACAAATCGTATGATAGAGGTGAAGAAACACAAGCCAGCATTCTAGATCAGCTTCAAAGCAGAGGCTACACTGAAGGTCATGGTAGGGTGGGCTGGGATGGAATCGGGTTACCATCAACGGTTTTGTGATACAAAGGTGGAAGTATTCCTTTCAAAAAAGAAAATCAAAACAAAAGACTTTCATGGAGCACCGCTATCACGTGGTTGTGATTATTCTGAAATACACAAAGGAACCTCTCCTTATTCAAAATATTTATGGATATCATGGGTCATTTTTACCATGTTCTTACTACAGAGTTGTTTATAATATAAACGTTGAATTGATGAATAAAATTGTGAATTGTTAAGGAATACTTTAAAAAGAATAATGTTGAGGGCTAGAAATTCTCCCCCCCCCCTCTCTCTCTCTCTCTCTCTCTCTCTCTCTCTCTCTCTCTCTATCTTTTCTATTGTCCACAAATATCAAATCAACTCAACAGGCTCCATGCATGTTCAGGTATATCCATTATACAGATAGACATGTGAATGAAGTGGGCTGACATCATAACCAGTTAACCATGTACATGTAGGAATTCTAAGTAATGAAGATTCCTTGCGCAAATATAATTCCATTCCAATTCCTGTGAATTTGTTCTTTTATTGCATGAATAAAGCATTTTGCTTAGGTGTGTTTTATTTGTGCAGAACAAACTTTATTTCTGTTTTCATTGAGATAAGCATGAATAGTTTTTTGATACGGTCATCATGTCAAATTTTTCCTCAAAGTATATCATAAATACAAAAAATGTGCAATTGATTTTGTCTAAACACTATATTTTGTTTACATGTCAGCATCATAGATGTATATTATTTTTATTCCAGGATCTTATTGCTAATTTCAATTAGACGATATCCATTCCCGTTCATTTTGTGTATGTTAACAGGCAGGAAGAAAGAGAGATAATGTTTGCACATTGTATCCGTCAAATAATGTATTTGTTGGTATATAAGTTGGAAGTAACTATACTTTTGATGAAACAAAAGATATAGTAAGTGGTACACAATGTCAGTGAATTAGGCATCCAACAGTTTATGAATATGTTGTTCTTGCTTTAGAGGAATCTGTATATTTGTATGTTATATAATATATATGTATAGTTATTAAATAGATAATGACAAATGAATATGAAAATGTGTGTATAATTGTACATCATTGTCATTATTCTTATGAGTACTGCATACAAATTAGAATGTGTATACAGTGTGTATTGAAAGCTGGAAATGAGTTACTGTAGGGTTTTATGGCAGTAAAAGAAAGAAAGGGAACATTTCGGTGGGTAAAGATGAGAGACAGAGGGATAGGGAGACAGAGAGAGAGAGATAGGGAGAGAGAGAGAGAGAGAGAAATATGGGGAGAGATAGAGAGATGGGAGAGCAAAAGATTGGGAGAGAGATGGGGGAAAGAGAGAGAGAGAGAGATTTTCAAACGGAGAGGTATGAAATGGAAGGAAAGAGCATGAGTGATGAAATGAAATTATGTGCATCGATGTTGCACTTTTACAAAAAGTGTGAAGCTGGGTTTTGATTGCAAGTTCTAGAGTGACTACATTTTTTTCCTTTTTAGTAGCTTTTACTTCCAGCTGTTTTGGGGGAAATAAATCCAGCAAATATCAGGGTGCAGATAGCAGGGTACTGGTATTCATAAAGTAGATTTGCTCTTTAACATTCATGCTTGATGATCGACAAGAGTAAATATACTTAAATAGAGATCATCTGAGCAACACTGAACCAGCTAGAATGGTCGATTTAGGGACTGAAACAACAACAACTAATAAAAAACACGAATAAAACAAAGTTCAAATGGTATCAATTCATACGATAATATACAATATATCAAGTTTCAAGTTTTATTTCAATTCAAATCCATAATAACACATTCAATGACAGTAGAAAATACACATTACATACAATATAGAAAACAGAGAACACACACAAAATGGAAATGTCTTTACAAATATAGCGGAATCATAAACTTTTAATCAATAGAAATGAATTGGGGAAAACTGCAAATAAAACCTTAAGGTTCTGTCGAGGCAGTCCCTGTTATTAAAAGATATACAAGTTCCAACAATTGCATATTAAAGATATAACAATAACAAAACAGTGTACAAAAACATAGTAGACTTATTAACATGCATACATTACTATTGATTTAAAAACAGATGAATTATTTTTGAATTCTTGAGTTTAAAGAGTTAAAGAAAGTAGAATCACGGATGTCCCTCGGGAGAGAATCCACATTTTTGAGCCAGTGTGTCTAAAAGAAAATAAAGAATTTTGTTGATGGACATTTATCAATAAAAAAAATTATATTTCTAAACTTCTAGTATTATAATTATGAACAGATTGTTTACATTTCATCATAGTGGCAATATTAATTGGCAGTTTATCAGTTTTAGAAACCATGAGTGATATACAGTATTGATACAACTGATAAATATTTAAAAACTGTATTTGTTGAAATAGTGGTTTTGAATGGGCATTTAAATCAGACATAAGACATATTCTTACTATACGCTTTTGTAATATATATAAGCAGTCGTTGCAATCTTGTTGGGTATGTGTTGCCCCATACAACATTACAATACATTACATACAATAAAATCAAAATATTTTGTGGCAAGATATGACGTAATCAACGAACGTGCATTGTTTTAGCTGAAAAAATAAACCTCCTGAATATACATTATACATAGTTCGACGAATGATTGATACATGTTACGTGTTATGTCATCTACGGTGGTATGATATCCAATATGCATGCAGTAAACTACATAATATACCAATTACAAATAAAATATGTCTTTATATTATGAAAGAGGGCCCGGCCCAGAGCTCTTTTAAGTTTTCCAGACTTTAATTGCTCTCCACTTCTATGTATTGTTTTCACTGGGTAAGACAAGGACCAGCTTGTTCATTTGCTTGCTGTTCAAATAAACAGTAAACAAAAGAATATTCTTGCACATGTAGTCATGCAACCAGGGCATGTAGTCATGCAACCAGGGCATTTGCATGTGGTGGACCAAAACTTAAGTTAATTGTCGCTTTAATCCTCTAGCTCACTTTTCAAAAGGGGATGTACAAGGCTATTAAAATTGCCTCAGATTAATATTTTGAACATTTTGGCGATGGGATTTTTTAATACAAAAAACCTGATTGCCCATTAAAGAGGAATGGCATTGTTGATAGCCTTATTTGCTCTAATACTTCTCTCAAACTGAGCCCAGAATAGTTCCTGTCCATCTTCATCACCGGTCCACAACATGTAAGGTTTGTTCCTACTCATGAACAACCTGACAAGATATGGCAGATTAACTAATGAAATGTCATAAACAATTTACCATCGGATTTAATGCGATATACTGAGAAATAATGAAAGTTTAACATTTTCAAGGATCTCAATAAAGGATTCAAATGTCAAGGGCTCATATGCAATTAATTGGTAAACGGTAATCTGTTCTTGTCAAGCATTATTAATTATTACAAAATAAAGGATTATATTTGTTGGATTCCAAATTATCAAGTATTTTTTATTATCTCACAAAGTATTATTTTGTGTAGCACCCTCTATGCCAAAACTCAATGATCCATTTAAACTCCATTTTAGCTCATTTTCAATTCCTGTTTAACTCCTTTTAAACTTTGTTACCAATCCTGAGTTACAAGATTACTCACACACTGAAATTCGATCTCATTATGTAGCTTTATATTACTAGGTAAGAACTGTTATATAAATGAAAATCCTCTTATCTTTTCTTCTTTTTCCGTTAAAAAGTATAAGGCTTCTGGATGTACTAGATTTGTTCAATTTGCGTGCATCAGCCGACACAGACAACATCTCGACAGAATTCACGAATTATTTTAGGCCATCCGGCTCAGGCGTTCGCTGGTTTACTCTTTATTTCCCTTTTTATTGTAGGCCTACTTTGATTCTACGTAATATCTTCAATCAATCATTTCTCAATGTCTGTTTTTTTTTCTTGCCTAGGAATAAAATAATTAAACAAAAAAGCCTAAATAAAATAAAAAATATTACAAATACTCCTAATCAACTCCTATTAGTTCATTTTCAGCCCACGCCCTAAAAAGGCAAAAAAGCCTGAGGCCCGTAACTAAGGGGGGGGGGGCTGCTGGGGTGCAACGAATCTTTTACTTTTTTTAATAATCTAATGACACGTCAAAGCTTCCGCGCTTCGCGCGGTAGCGTTGAAACTGATTCAGACAAGGATTTAGAGTCGAGAACGGTTCAACGAATCATCTTCTTCCCCCTTATAATTTAATGAAACGTCAAAGCTTTCGCGCTTCGCGCGGGAGGGGGGGGGGGGAGGGAACTGAATTCAGACAAGGATTAAGAGTCGAGAATGGTACATCAAATTGTCTTCTTTCTTTAATAATCTAATAAAACGTCAGAGCTTCCGCGCTACGCGCGGAGGAAGTGGAAACTCCCCCTCCCTGCACCCAACCCCCATAGGGAGCGCGCTTCGCACGATTCGTGTGCTCACTACCGCCCCCCCCCCTAAAATGAAATCCTGGCTACTCGCATGGGGAGGGGGTGCAACCTGCCACACGCTTCTACCTCTTGGTTGCTTTGATCCATTGCCGAAAATATGTTGGCACCTATCATCCCCCCCAACCACGGATACAAATCGACACCCTTGCCAATAGGATCGCCTTACAATATCTCCTAGAAATAATTATTTTGAAAAGGATTTTGAAAAGGAATTTTGCTGTATTTGGTTTAGTGTAACCCAAGCGTGAGACAGGAAGATTGTATTTTATGTGACATCCTGTTTTATTTCCTCTAGGTTTTGATCTAGGAATATTTATAACCCGGTCAGATTGAGGAAGTTTATTAAGAATGCATGTAAAGATCTTTTTCATGTCACTTAGGCCTCGTACAGAAATGAAGTGGTAAACCGCTGCAGATTTTTTTGTATAATATGTAAATGAATGGCCACTGCGCACAACAAAGGTTCGAAACATATTCACTGAGCTCTGTGTTATAAGATGTGAAGAATATTTGAAAAATATGTAAAAACGCTGCAGTTTACCAGTTAATATCTGAACAAGGCTTTATTGTCGTGTTGGGTAAGTTATAGAAAAACCTAATCAACGAGACTTAAATGGGTTCCCTTTCTCTCTCTCTCTCTCCCTCTCTCTCTTTTTACACCCTTAAAAAAGAGGCACTCACCAGGGATGAAAAAGGTCAGGCATGAGAATAGGAAATGGGCATTTGTCGACGGAAAAGGGGCCCCCCATCAGACTTTGATAGGGGCACTTTGGGGGTTCTTGGGGGTTCTTGAAAAAGTGGGGGGGGGGGCACTGTGCCCCCCCCCCCTGCCCCCCCCCCCTGGCTGAGAGTTACCTTTATCAGGAAGTTCAGCAACCAAACATTCTTAACAAGTTGACAAGATCTAATCACCTGTTCAGACTACCAAGATTCATCGTACCGTATCAGGACAATTCCCCCCTGGACAATTCCCCCCGGAAAACTACCCCAAGGACAATAATCCCCCGAAAATCACCCCACGGAAAATTACCTCCCCCCCCCCCCCCCCCCCCCAAGGAAAATTATCCCCCTGGACAATGACCAACCCCCAGGAAAATTACCCCCCGTGGACAATTACCCCCACCCCCGAAAATGACCCCCCTGTTCATTAAAGGGGGAGTCCACCCTGATAATAAGTTGGTTTTATGAAGAGTAGATATTTTTCTGGGGGGGGCAGATTGTCCGGGGGTAATTACCCAGGGGGTAATTGTCCTTGAACCTCTGAACGTTGTATAACAAAGCATTGAAAATTATATAAAGAATTGGAGCCCACTTCCTAATGAGAATGGTGTATTGTATTAAAAATGTGTAGCCGGGATTAATTTCATGTGAGTGTGCATCAATGATCGGCCAGCTGTCATCTATGGTGACACGAAACATATATTAACTGAATTACTGACCTTTTCAAAGCTAGTTACGAAGTATATTCATACAAATATTCTTTCCACATCGATCTGCCCCATTTGTTACATGATGATTTTTTAAACAGCGCTACGACCTTACGAAGACCATGCCGATCACCCTGATCTAAAAAAAAGTTATCGAATCGGGACATTATCGCCGTCTCAATCCAGCAATTTGGCAAATTAAAGACTACATCACGACGGTACTGCGATGTTTCTACGTCAAAAGCGCTGCTGATTCGCTGCCACCACGATTACACCTAGACCAATGCCGACCAAGTGTTCGTTTCTACTACGTTGTCGCTACGTTGTACAGGACCATACTTCGTTGTTATAAAGACTGTAGAACGATGTCGCTACGCTGGTGCTGACCATATTACGCTTCTAGTACGCTTCTACTGCGATGTCTATATAAATCGGGGGATTTCAAGCAATTCTTCAGTTCTTTCCCAACTTCGAAGATGAATAGCCTAAAGCGGTTCGAAATAGTCGCCGACGGTGGTGCGTTTTCATAACGAGATTTTTACACAGTAATCTCTCCACGATGCTACCACGCTGCTTGTACGATAATGGCGTTCCCACTACGTTCTTAATAAGACTTTGCCCCGCTTATTGCTGGCCGCGAACCGGCTACGCTTATCTTGTGCATGTTCAAAATAATCGTTGGGAGAGCATGCATCTTCACGACCTAGGAGATCCCCCCCGACCAAACCACGCTCATGGAGATCATTCAACGTTTGGCCTACGATTGGCCCCGATTGGCCACGCTCTCGGCCACTTTTGCCTCGTAGTAGAAGCGGCGCCTATGTGCGACCGGGGTATTACATGCATTCTGCATAAACTCCCTCACTCTCAACACGCTATAAATATTCCTAAATATACATGTACATTACTCCAACAAGTATATTTTTAGCTTGTTTATTTATAATTTCAATAAAAATATATTCGGAGCCATCTACACGTAAGTCGGGTCTCTCTTTAAATGTTAAGGAATCATGAATATACAAGGCTACTCCACCCCCTCGTCCATAATTACGATCAGCTATAATTAGTTTATAATTTTCAATATCAAATAAAGGAGGTGATTTATTATTCAGCCATGTTTCCGTTATCCCTTTTATGGAAAACGGAAAATGTTGTATAGAAGAAAAAACAAATCCATAGAATCGAAGTTTTTATTCATGCTTCTACCATTAATATGCAACAAACTAAGGAACTGTTGATTATGGACATCGTTATTTAAATAAAATGCAGCGTTAAAATCGTCAGTAATATAATATGGTGACTCATTTTCCGTTACATCTTGGTTAATTTCTAAATTAAAATTCATATGAATAAATTCATACAATACTCTTTTCACATCTGTCTGCCCCATTTGCTACATGATGATTCTTTAAACGACATTTCTTTAAATTCATTCTGCACAAACTTCTTCCTCTGTCTGAACAGGCCATGAATATTCCTAGATACCGTTATCATCAAAACCAAGAGGATATCAAACAGGATGTCACATATACATACAGTCTTCCTGTCTCACACTTGGGTTAGATTAAACCCAATACAGCTACATTCCTTTTCAAAATCCTTTTCAAAATAGTTATTTCTAGGAGACATTCTTAGGTCCTACTGGCATCTTGCTAGTTGCATACGAATTAGAAGCTCCAGCACTCTAATCAGGAAGTTATTCTTTTGTGTGCAAATGGAAAATGGAACATCTTAGATGAACACTCTGGTAACTTCTTGTTCTTGATGATACTGTAATATCTCGAAAGTGCACTGACTATATATTTCCACCTGTCTGGTATTAGAGAATTATGGCAGTTAACACTGTAAGCTGCAAAATTCGTTTCGAGCTACTACTCCTTGCAGTAGGACTTATTTGGCTACAAGTGGACCTATCTGATGCTTTTGGTGCAGAAAGTGTCAAGACTCCCACAAAATGTCGGCTAAAGAACTCCAGCCATGGAGTTATTGCAAACTGTCAGCACCTTGGACTCACAGAAGTTCCTCAGGATCTACCTCAAGGTGTGACCGTGCTCGACCTGTCTGTCAACGAACTGACGGTCCTCCACAACAGTTCTTTTCAGGATGTTCAAAATGTAACCTTCCTTAGCTTGCACATAAACCGAATAAGTTCTATACATAGCAGGACTTTCTGGAAGTTGACAAAGCTCAGTTTTCTCATCCTCAATGGGAACAATCTAGGGTCTATATCTCCTAAAATCTTTCTGAAGAACATGCTACTCACACAGCTGGTGTTGAATGATAATCACCTGAAATCTGTTCCTCATGAAGCCTTTTCAAACATACGCAACCTGTCATATGTGGCACTCGGAGGGAACAAAATTAAAAGTATCAACTTTGAGGGATGTTCTCAATGGTCTCATCTGGAAGAAATAAACCTCAACCGTAATGAGTTGGAAGAAATTCAACAAGAGGACTTTCTTCCTCTGCAGAACACAACAATCAGTAGTTTGACCCTCACGGCTAACAAAATTCAAATTTTACAACCACAAAGCTTTTTGCATCTGAATTTCATACAAGAAATTCTGCTTGGAGGAAATCCAATCAACTCATTTGACATTCAACCTTTCCTTGGCATGACTCACATCGAACATTTATCATTGTTTGGCTGCCAGATCCATGATCTTTTACCACCTGACTTTGCTTCTAATCTGTCCATCACTTACCCAACCATCCGAACTCTAACTTTATCAGCTAATAAGATCGAGACTGTACAAGAGGATGCATTCTGGGGCTTTACAACATTGGAAGTGCTTTCCTTGAATCTGAACCAACTGAAACTCCTCACGAATCAGTCATTTTGTCGTCTGGAGTCACTTACAGAACTAGACATTTCAAACAACAAATTAACATCCTTCACAAATGGGACATTTGCTTGCCTGCTAAGTTTGAAACAACTGAATGCATCTGGAAATTCATTGCAGACTCTCTCTCCTGGATACTTCCATGGTATGTCATCCATTCTTACCATATCCCTCTCAAGTAACATAATCGAAGCACTGAACAATGACCAGCAGCTTTGGGCAATCAAGACCCTCCGTATGCTTGACATATCGAACAATGCTTTAAAAGGTGTTTCCAAGGGGAGATTTAATGGGCTAACCAATTTAGAGGCATTGAACATATCTGGCAATTACATCAATTACTACAGTTACACAGCTTTCACAGGCTTATTAAATTTGAAAGAGCTGTACCTGAAAAATGAGCGGGCAGCATTTTTGGAAAATTCCTTTTGTCAACTGCATACATTGCTCATTCTGGATCTATCAAATGCACCCATCCAGGTGTCACCAAGATCAACAGAGCAGTTTTTTAATATGAGTAGTTTAAGAGAACTGCGTATGGAAAAGGCACAGTTGAAAGATACTGACCTATATGATAAAGACAAACATCAGTCACTTTTCACCGGTCTCTTCTCGCTTCGTACGTTGCGAATCAAAGACAATTATTTGCATGACCTTGACGTCAGGATATTTCAGAACCTTTCACAACTTGTCCATCTTGATATGTCCAACTCAAGAATACATACGCTAAGGTCAGGACTGTTCAGTCCTCTCCCCTACTTAAGGTACCTTTATATCAGTGAGAACAATCTGGTGGAGGTTCCTGGAGACATATTCAATGGCCTATTCAGCCTGAACGTGCTGACATTCCAGAATAATATCCTGAGGAGTCTGGACCCCAAGACTTTCGCCCAGACACTGAGACTGACGGATCTGTATCTACCTGGGAATCAAATCAGCACCATTAAACCTGGGACAGTTCTACCAGGTAATACTTCCCTTAGGTTCGACATCTCCAACAACCCCTTCTCCTGTACGTGCTCATTGGCATGGTTCAGGCAGTGGTTGGACTCTGCCGACATTGATTTAAAACATGCAGACCAGACCCTGTGCTCCGGGACGTCCCTAAAAGGACTCTCAAAACAGCCGATACTGTCCTTTCATCCTGATGATCATTGTGGAGTCAACATCTTTCTTATAGCAGGTATTTCCTTCACAGGTATTTTCCTGTTCCTGATAACTCTGCTTGCCTACAACAGACGTTGGTGGTTGAATCACAAGATTTTCCTTCTTAAACTAGCTGTTGTTGGCTACGAAGAAATGGCAGAAGACTTTGATGCAGATAACTACAAGTTTCATCTGAACCTCATGTTCCTTGAAGAGGAAGAGGAATGGGTTGATCGGGTCATGAAACCTGCCCTGGAGGAGAGGTTGCCACATCTACAGAACATCATCTACGGAGACAAAGACCTCCATCTTGGAATGTTCTACATCAATGCCATCAATGACGCCCTGGATAACAGCTTCAAGACTGTCTTGTTGATAAGCAACCAATCTATACGTGATGCCTGGTGCATGACCAAGCTCCGTATGGCACTGGAGCATCTCAACGAAACAGGCCTGGACAAAATCATCTTGATATTTTTGGAGGACATCGAGGATGAAAACCTGCCATATCTTGTAAGGTTGTTCATGAGTAGGAACAAACCTTACATGTTGTGGACGGATGATGAAGATGGACAAGAACTATTTTGGGCTCAGTTTGAGAAAAGTATGAGATCAAATAAGGCTATCAACAATGCCATTCCTCTTTAATGTGCAATCAAGTTTTTCTATTGAAAAATCCCATCATCAAAATGTTCAAAATATCAATCTGAGGCAATTTTAATAGCCTTGTACATCACCTTTTGAAAAGTGTGCTAGAGGATTAATGTGACAATTTAACTGGTTGCATGATTACATGTGAAAGAATATTCTTTTGTTTACTGTTTATTTTAACAGCAAACAAATAAACAAGCTGGCCCTTGTCTTACTCAGTCAAAACAATACATATAAGTGGAGAGCAATTAAAGCCTGGAAAGTTTAACAAGAGCTCTGGGCCCTCTTTCATATATAGACATATTTTATTTGTAATTGGTATATTATGTAGTTTACTGCATGCATATTGGATATCATACCACCGTAGATGGCATAACACGTAACATGTATCATTCATTCGTGGAACTATGTATAATGTATATTCAGGAGGTTTATTTTTCAGCTAAGACAATGCATGTTCGTTGATTACGTCATATCTTGCCACAAAATATTTAGATTTTATTGTACATAATACAAAGGTTTTACTGTATGTAATGTATTGTGATTGTGTATGGGGCAACACCTACCCAACAAGATTGCAACGACCGCTTATATTACAAAAGCGTATAGTAAGAATATGTCTTATGTCTGATTTAAATGCCCATTCAAAACCACTATTTCAACAAATACAGTTTTTAAATATTTATCAGTTGTATCAATACTGTATATCACTCATGGTTTCTAAAACTGATAAACTGCCAATTAATATTGCCACTATGATGAAATGTAAACAATCTGTTCATAATTATAATACTAGAAGTTTAGAAATATAATTTTTTTTATTGATAAATGTCCATCAACAAAATTCTTTATTTTCTTTTAGACACACTGGCTCAAAAATGTGGATTCTCTCCCGAGGGACATCCGTGATTCTACTTTCTTTAACTCTTTAAACTCAAGAATTCAAAAATAATTCATCTGTTTTTAAATCAATAGTAATGTATGCATGTTAATAAGTCTACTATGTTTTTGTACACTGTTTTGTTATTGTTATATCTTTAATATGCAATTGTTGGAACTTGTATATCTTTTAATAACAGGGACTGCCTCGACATAACCTTGCGGTTTTATTTGCAGCTTTCCCAATTCATTTCTATTGATTAAAAGTTTATAATTCTGCTATATTTGTAAAGATGTTTTCATTTTGTGTGTGTTATCTGTTTTCTATATTGTATATAATCTGTATGTTATACTTTCATAAAATGTGTTATTATGGATTTGAATTTAAATAAAACTTGAAACTTGATATATTGTATATTATTGTATGAACTGATATCATTTGAACTTTCTTTTATTTGTGTTTTTGATTTTTCGTTTTTTGTTGTTTCGGTCCCCAAATGGGCCTTTCTAAAGCCATGGTTACAACTCAGAGCGGCGACCGACCGATTTGTAGCCTGCTCGGTGGCCGCTGAAATTTAAGCATCGCCCAACGATTTTTGGAGAAGTCGAGCAGGGTGTAGAGCCCCAGCGATGCCTGGGCGGTGCCCTGTCGCTTTCCCGTCGGTCGCCGGTCGTTTTTAGGTCAACACTGGGCGAAATCGGGGAGCTTCTCCGGCCGGCGTCCCGGCGGTGACCGACTGATGACCCACCGATTCCCGAGCGGTCTCCCATCGGCCACCGGTTGATTTTAAGAAATTGCTCGGCGGCCGGCCGCGAAATTGACTAAAACTCACCGCCCGGCCGCCGAGCAGGTTACTTCTGGGGGTTGTGACCATAGCATAATTGCTCATTATGACATCTATTACAGTAATAGTATATTTAATCTCGTTGATCATAAAACATGAATTTTAAAGAGCATCACTACTTTATGAATACCAGTACTCTGCTATCTGGACTCTGATATTAGCTGGATTTATTTCAAAAAACAGCTGGAAGTAAAAGCTACTGAAAAGGAAAAAAATTCGTCACTCTCAACTTGCAATAAAGAATCAGCTTCACATTTTTTTTAAAGTGCAACATGCTCCTGATCCACATATTTCATCCCCTCACTCATATGCTCTTTCCTTTTCATTTCATATCTCTCCATTTGAAAATCTCTCTCTCTCCCCAATCTCTCTCTCTTTTCCCCATCTCTCTCTCCATCTTTTGCTCTCTATCTCTCTCTCTCTCTCTCTCTCTCTCTCTCTCTCATCTCTCTATCTCTCCCCCATCTGTCTCTCTCTCTGTCTATGTCTCTCTCACTCTTTCCCTATTTATTGGTATATACCTTGGAAGTAACTATATTTTTGATGAAACAAAAGATATAGCAAATGGCACACAATATAATCGAATTAGGCATCCCACAGTTTATGAATATGTTGTTCTTGCCTTCGAGGAGTGTGACTATGTATGGTTATTAAATAGATAATGAAAGATTAGTATGAAAGTATGCGTATAATTGTGCATCATTGTCATTCTTCTTATGAGTACTGCATACAAATAAGAATGCATTATGATTAGATTGTATATACATTGTGTATTGAAGGCTGGACAGGAGTTATACAATGTAAGGCGTATTTGATGGTAATAATAGCAAGAAAGGGAACATTACGGTGGGTAAAGATGAGAGAGAGATGATGCGTGTGCGTGTGTGTGTGCATGTGTGTGTGTGTATGTATGTGTGTGTGTGTGAGAGAGAGAGAGAGAGAGAGAGAGAGGGGAGATAGGGGGAGAGAGAGAAAGATGTGATGGAGAGATAGAGAGAAAGGTGTGTGGGGGGGGGGAGAGAGATTTTCTAATGGAGAGATATGAAATGGAAAGAAAAAAAAGTATGAGTGATGGAATGAAATATGTTGAAAAGTCGTACGTTGAATTTTTCAAACTGAAGCAGTTTTTTTTAATGCAAGTTATAAAGTGACTGTATATTTTTTCCATTTTAGTAGCTGTTACTTCCAGCTGTTTTGGTGGAAATAAATCCAGCAAATATCAGAGTGCAGATCAGGCGCGGATCCAGGATTTCTTAGGGGGGGAGGCCCAAATTTGAAATTATGCGAGCCAAATATTGGTACGTAATGGTGACCAGCATTGACGTAATGGGGAGGGGGGTGCAAGGAGGGGCGGTTTCCCCCTCCCTCCTCCGCAAACCGCCGAAGCTTTGATGTTTCATTAAATTATTAGAGAAAGAATACGATTCCTTGTACCGTTCTCGACTCTTAATCCTTGTCTAAACTTACAGCCTTTTCACACACAGCTAAAATTCATCGTATCCAGAGATGATTAGTATAAACTGTTCCCCCACCTCTTGCGCGAATAGCGCGGAAGCTTTTACGTTTCATTAAATTATTAGAGAAACAAGACGCAGGCACGTAGCCAAGGGGGGCACGGAGGCGGGGGTTCCACGTGCCCCCCCCCCCAAAAAAAAATCCAAAAGAGCGGAAAAGATGTCGGCACTACGCAGTACAGTCTCTCATGACTGCTCCTATTTTTGTTGTTAAATTACTGTTTTCTTATCAAAGTTGTGCTTGGAATGTATGTCAACCTATTTGTATGTGTCTTGTGATCACATTGGACTTGTTTGACTCGTGGATTTCATCCTTTTGCTTCAGATAATTGTGATTTTACGTTCTGAAATATGACTGATGGTGACCCAAGTGTGAAAAGTGTGCTGGTACAGAAAATCCTGCCTTGTCTAGCCATAGCTCTGGCTTGATACTTCTCTACCTTAGTGCTCTTTCTCTGGCTGGACTCTTTCTAGCTACAAAGGATTTCTCTATTGAGGCTACTATTGTCCTTTTTCTTTTGTTTGGACTTGCCTCAATGGTCACCCTTGACAATGGAGGTAATCAGTTGTTTGTTTGTGGTTATTATCCTGTTCCAAAAGCAGGAATGCGTCGTACAATGTGACTTGAATGTTTTAAGTAGTGATGTCTATGCTGCCCCCTCCCAGCACCCCAAGTACAGCGGATCTCACATCTACTATTATCCCAACTGTACAGCGTCATACCAACTCTTGCTTAGAGCCGGAGATATATGTCCGAACCCGGGCCCGTCATTGCTTCACAGTCCTAGCAATGAAACCTCACCATCTTCTAGTCGATCTATCTCAACTATATCTGGGATTGTATTCAATGCACGCTCCATAAGACATAAAATGCCAGACTTAATAGCGCACCTAAGCTGTAATCCCACCGATATTTTGTGCATATGTGAGAGTTGGTTAAATGAATCCTGTA
This sequence comes from Strongylocentrotus droebachiensis, assembly GCA_035222895.1. Lineage (NCBI taxonomy): Eukaryota > Metazoa > Echinodermata > Echinoidea > Camarodonta > Strongylocentrotidae > Strongylocentrotus > Strongylocentrotus droebachiensis. The sequence goes on along the minus strand of JAVYIG010010034.1, from coordinate 36,308 downwards.
ATTCTACTGAGCTAGGATTTCCCCATGACTATGTTCTGTTTCGACGTGACCGGCAGGACATTCAAGAGAGTCGTGAAAAGGGTGGAGGTGGTGTCCTAGTGATTCATGCAAAGTTGTGTCCCCGACGTCTCGATGCTTTGGAACACCCCTGCCTTGAGATGACTTGTGTTGAGATTGTGATACGCAAGTCAAAATGGCTTCTCATTACCATCTATCGCCCACCTAATGCTAATGTGCAGTACTGGGACTCTCTCCAGGAGTTCACTGGTGACACACAAAGATACGTGGGTGATTATGCTGGTGTGATACTGACGGGTGATTTGAACGTCGACTTGCTAGACGTCAACTCTGCTAATGCAACTCGGCTGTTGACTATGCTTAGCACTATGGACCTGACGCAGCTAGTTGATACAGTGACGAGGCCTTCGCTTTAGAATGCGACTAGAGGAACGTTGATTGATCACTTGTTCACCAATCGTCGCGATCTGTTCGCTGAGACACGTGTGTGTCCTAATCCAACGCCTAGTGACCATTTCGCCGTTCATTTTCGGATCGTGACTAATAAGTCGTTCACCACCAGAGATGTTCTTCGTAACTTCATGCTTTATCAACGAGGTGACTTCGATCATCTAAACCGCTTGCTTCAGCTGGTTCCTTGGTCACTCTTTATCGATCCCAATGATGTTGATGCATCTTGGGAAGGATTTTTGGACATCTTCGAGGCTGCAGCTAAGGACGCCATCCCCCGAGTATCCAGAAAATCCAAGAAATGGAAACCCTGGATTTCCAAGGAAATCAAAACCATGATTTCATTGAAGGGCAAACTCTTCAGGAAAGCTATAAGATCAAAGGTAGCTGAGGACTGGCTGTCCTTCAAGAATATTCGGAACAAGACTAAATATGCCATCAGATCTGCATATAGTCTCTATGTCAATGACCTCTTCTCTCTTCCCGATAATAAGAAGCGGTTTTTCGCGTTCATCAGAGAGCACAACAAGAACCGTCCTCCGCCAGTTCTTGTTGTTGATGATGAAGTCTTCAGTAGACCCTCCGACATCGCAAGTAAGTTCCACATATATTTCAGCGGATTCTCTCATTGTCACTGTCGGCAGGCAAAGTTCCGAGATCATGGAAGGTAGCGAATGTCTGTCCCGTTTTTAAATCTGGTGACAGGTCAGATCCCTCAAATTATCGGCCTGTTGCGCTTACCTCAGTTGCCAGTAAGATGATGGAATCTATTGTAGCGAGCGCAATTGAAAACCATCTCAGTGCTAACTGCCCTATCACCAGCATTCAGCATGGATTTAGAAAGCGTAAATCCTGTGTAACCCAAGTATTACATCTTACGAACGAGTGGCTTACCTGCCTGGAGGGTCCGCGTTCATGTCCTGTCGATGTAGCCTACTTAGACTTTTCGCGTGCATTTGACAAGATGCCCCACGACGTCTTGCTTTGTAAACTTTCAGAAATGTTCAATATTGGCGGTAACCTCTGGACATGGATGAAATCCTTTCTATGCGGACGACGCCACCGTGTCCTATACAAAGGTTCCTTCTCTGAGTGGGCTCCTGTTCTTTCCGGGGTCCCTCAAGGGAGTGTCCTAGGTCCGCTTTTGTTTAATTTGTTCATCAACGATGTACCTAATACCTTGGAATCACCATGTGCATTGTTCGCGGACGACACAATCATCTATCGACCTGTACGTGATATCACAGACTCTGCAATATTACAACGTGATCTTGACAGGGTTTCGCACTGGTGTGTTTCCAATGGAATGAAGCTAAATGTGAACAAAACGAAAGTGATGCGAATTTCATGTTCAAGGAAAAACGTTGTCGAACCAGTATATCTTTTGAATGGAGCTCACATCGAGTCAGTCTTACAAACCAAATATCTAGGGGTGATTATCAATACCAAGCTGTCTTGGGATGATCACGTTGATTATATTACCCGCAGAGCCAATAGATTGCTGGGATTGATCACCTCCATGTCATCAGGCTTAGCAACTTCAGCTCTTCTGGCACTCTACAAATCGCTAGTACTACCGATACTAGAGTACGGCTTACCTGCGTGGAACCCCACCAATAGGAATCTCTGTGACAGACTTGAGAGTATTCAAAGGAGAGCAACGCGTATCATTTTGAAACAGCGCAGGCAGCAGATGCCGTATCCCGAGCGTCTGAGACTCCTGAATTGGGTCTCCCTAGAATCCCGTAGGAAATACTTACTCATCAACTTCGTTGCAAAAGCTCTCTACAACATTGTCGAGAGCAGTGATATTTCCTCAAAAATCAAAGTCATACAAAGAAGACAAGAAGATATCAGGTTCCATCACCTGATGGCTCGTACTAAACGCTTAAGTGACTCCGCTATGTACGTGTTTCCTAGACTGTGGGACGAACTACCCCGGGACTTGCGTGTTGACTTTGTACTTTCTAAGTTTCAGACCTGGCAACACAGGATGAAAAGACATATCTTCTTTGATTAACTTTTTTTTCTTGAAGTCTTTGTTCAATTTAATTTACGAGAGATTAATATAATAATTACGGTATATTTTGTAATCAATCATTCGTCTACTTCTTTATAACATTATTGAACCGAAACTGCAATCTTGATTTTATCATTGTAATGTCTTTAGAGTCTTTTGTCTTTCTTTTTTCTTCCATTATTTAAACATCTTCTTGACATTTCAAACGCAGCTTCTTTATAAATTGTTTGCATAATATAATATATAATATGAAGTACTGATTCTTTTATGTATTAGTTCTCCTAGTTTCCTTACTCACGTGAAGCCCACTAAGCATATGTAAATATTCACTTCCTTTACCATGTTTTCGTAACTTTATTTACCGATTAATCTGTATGATTTTAGACATTCTTGTCAGTGCGCTGACTACATGCTCTCACATTTTATTCTTTGCTCAGTTTTATACTTCATGGTTTCAGTTTACCTACTACATATTTTATGCAATCGTTTTTAAGCCAGACTTAATTCCTCATGTTAATGCTCGGTATCGTGTCATGACCTAGTGTCATCATACATATTAATTTGAATTCCTCCTTGTGCTTTGTTTTTGTTAGCTGGTTTGTTTATGAAATGTTTTACAAATACATTTTAATTACCTTCATGCTATATTTTGCAGGTCTTCTGGGTGCACCAGTTGGTCGGGAAGAGGGACCATTGCGGTCACAGTGATTTAGTTTGCTTTCCTCTTCCCCGGCAGCCAACTGATGCACTCAGAGGACCTCCAGAAAAATTGTGCATTGTAAATAATGTTATTATTATTATTAATGTTAGTTTACCTATATTTACTTTGTTATATTTTTTGTGAATTGCCGAATAAATAATAAATAAATAAATAAATAAATAAAAAAGATCGGTTGAACTTTTTTAGACCCCTTTTTTTACCTCGATCGATTACATGTATGTGCCCCCCCCCCCCCCAACATGAAACTCTGGCTACGTGTACAGTTCTCGACTCTTAATCCTCGTCTGGATTCAGTTTTTTCCCCTACCGCGCGAAGCGCGGAAGCTTTTACGATTCAGAATATTATAAAGAAAGAAGACGATTCGTTGTACCGTTCTCGAAAATAATCCTCGTCTGAATTTAGTTTTCCCCCCCTGCCGCGCGTAGCGCGGAAGCTTTTAAGTTTCATTAAATCATTAGAGAAACAAAATGATTCGCTGTACAGTTCTCGACTCATAATCCTCGTCAAAATTCAGATTCTCTTTTAAGTTTCATTCAATCATTAGAGAAAGAAGACGTATTTAGTTCCCCCCCCCCCCCCTCCCGCGCGAAGCGCGGAAGCTTTTACGTTTCATTAAATCATTAGAGAAAGAAGACGATGCGTTGTACCGTTATCGAAAATAATCCTCGTCTGAATTTAGTTTCCCCCCCCCGCGCGAAGCGCGGAAGCTTTTACGTTTCATTAAAACATCGCCTGAATTTAATTCCCCCCCTCCCGCGAGAAGCGCGGAAGCTTTTACGTTTCATTAAATCATTAGAGAAAGAAGACGATTCGTTGTACCGTTCTCGAAAATAATCCTCGTCTGAATTTAGTTTCCCCCCCTCCCTCCCGCGCGAAGCGCGGAAGCTTTTACGTTTCATTAAAACATCGCCTGAATTTAGTTTCCCCCCCTCCCGCGAGAAGCGCGGAAGCTTTTACGTTTCATTAAATCATTAGAGAAAGAAGACGATGCGTTGTATCGTTTTCTACTCTTAATCCTTGTCTGAATTTCAAAAATGTGTTCTTCGTCTGCTTTTTTTTCTTCCTACGTCCAATTCCTTTACTCTCCTCTCTTTTTTTCTTCTTTTTTTTGGCCGGCGATTTTCGGGGGACGGTTCACCGCCTCCCCCCCCCCCCCCCCCCCCTTTGCTACGCGCCTGTGGTGAGATAAACACATTTTGATACCTTGTCCGATCCCGGAAGCTCAGGGGTTTAAGGCAATAAATTACGGTCAGATAAGCATTCAGGGGCCTGCCTTAGGGCCCCTGGTGGGGTTGAGGCAGTGGAGCCCCCGGAAGCTCAGGGGTTTTAGGCGTTTATTTACGGCCAGATGATTTTTTTTTTTTGATACCTTATTATTTTGTGACACTGGCAGGACACTATTTGGCGTGGGGTCCAGGGGGCGGAGCCCCAAATAATCAGGGGTTTGGGGCATTAAATTACCGTTAGGTGAGCACCTAAGGGCCCGCCTGAGTGCCCTAGGTGGAATCCAGGGGGCAGAGCCCTCGGAAGCTTCGGGGTTTTAGGCATTTAATCACGGTCAGATGAGCATATTTTGATGCCTCATTATTTTTTGACACTGGCAGTTGATTATTCTTTCTTTCTTGCTCTCTTTCTTGTTTTATTTCTCTTTAATATACTTTTTCAAAACAAGTGGGGGGGGGGGGCTCGAGGCTCCCGATCCCCCTCGTTCCTCGGGCCCTGACATGTAGGAATCTCAAGAATCATATTTCTTGCCTGGCTGTAAATTTAGGAATTCGTCATTTTCCAACAAACACATAAAAAAGTATAATTTTCTAAAAAGTCAGGAAATTATGTAATTTCAGCATCATTTGTAATCCACCGTTATGGAATTAGAAATAAACCACGTTTGAATTTGATTTCCCCCAACCCCCCCCCTCCCTATCAGTACGCCAGTATCTCAGGCAAGGCCCTTTCGGCCCCCCCCCCCCACCGATCTCTTTCATCCCCCTTTTCTTTTCTTCTTCCTCTTCTTCCTTTCCCTTTCTCTCCTCTTTCCCTTTCCCTTTCCCTTTCCCTTCTTTTCCTTTCTTCTCTCTCTTTTTTTTTTTTTTTTTTTTGCGGGGGGGGGGGGGGGGGGCAAGGCCCGCTCGGCCCCCCCCCCCCTTGATCCGCGCCTGGAGTACTGGTATTCATACAGTAGTGCTGCTATTTAATATTCATGCTTGCTGATCAACGAGAGTAAATATACTCTTAATGCAAACTGTGTACTGATTGGATGACAAATGATAGCTACAATCTATCACCATGACTCTAAACATCCCTGTCCTCTGCTTTCAGATTACCCGTCGCTATGCGGAGTACTCTGGTGCCATTGTGAACCTGAACGAAACGTTCCCAGATGAGCGTGTGAACAGGCTCCTTCTGAAGCTACAGTCTGAGGTTGAGAACTTTATCCTGCGGATGGCTGCTGAGTTTCCATCCAGGAAAGAGCAGCTTATCTTCCTGATCAACAACTATGACATGATGCTTAACGTTATAACTGTGAGTTCTTTGACCTTGTTATAAACTTTGACATTTTGTCCATGCTATAACAAGATGCTTTAATAATGCTAGAACGGTTAGGCCTTTGACCTTATTTCTTACTGGGACATGATGGTTATCGTAATATTCAGTGAGCCCTTTAACCTTTATCCTTATGAAAATGGTGTTTAGTGTCATAATGTGGAGTCCCTTGACCTTATAGCGAACTATGACCTTTAACCTTATTCTGTACCATGACATGATGCCGGATGTTAAAATAGTGAATACTTTGACATTTTACCCTATTACTAAGTACAACCTCTGACCTCATTTCATACTGTGACAGGATGTCCAATAGAATAATGGTAAGCCCTTTGACCTTATTACAAGTATGACCTTTGAACTTATTCTTTACTTTGGCATAATGCTCGCATGTTCTTTGATCTTATTCCATATCATCTTAACTTTTAACCAAATCATAAAATTATAACCTTTGAAATTGTTTTTAATACTAACTATGCTCATCGAGTCATAGAAATAAACCCTTTACCATCATTATGACCTTGCTCTATACTTTGAGACGATTCTAAAATGTTAATTGATGATTTTTTTTGGACCCTTTTTCAAACCATTACTTTTAAACTTATCTAACACCATGACCTTTGAACTTAAGACATGAAATATGACACAAATGCTCCATGTTAGAGGAGGCGAGTTGGCTCAGTCGGTAAAGCGTCTGCTTTTCGAACCAAAGATCTCGGGTTCGAATCCCACCCAGGTGGATGACTGAAGCCTGCGTTGTGTGTTAATGTGCCCCTCCCCTTGATTCATAGACGCAGGCTATCTTAAGTGGAGAACACTCCGTCCCTCGGATAGGATGTTAATGGGAGGCCCCGTGTAGAGGAGAGTCACCACCTTTGCACATTCAGAACTCACTGCACTATTCGTATAAGAGTAGGGGGAAACCCCGTCGTAGCGGTCCACCTGCATACCCCAGTATATACATCTACAAGTATCTTCAGTATTGAAGGAGGCAGATTATCCATAAAAAGAAGAAGAAGAAGTTATTTTACCCCTTTATAAACTCTGGTGCGATCTCTCTTTCTTTGCAGGAATGTACATCGGAGGATTCGAGGGAGGCAGAGAGCTTCCGTCAGCTCCTGGACGCCAGGACGCAGGAGTTCATCGAGGAAGTTCTCGCTCCTCATTTTGGAGGGATGATGTCGTTTGTCAAAGATGCGGAAAATCGCATCGAGAGGGGACAAGCAGACCATCTCAAGTCACAAGAACGTAAGACATTCTGATGTTTAAAGCCCCACTGTACTACTTGTAGCTACTTGCTCCCTCTATATAGAAAACAATGACTAAGCGGTTTCCGTTGGTCCAACATGATCCTCTTTTTCTTATGTTAATTGAGAGCTGAGTTGATGAGATAGCCACCTGTCAGTGACCACGCTGGGTGGTATAATCCCTCCTGGCCAAACTAGTACAGAGTACAGACAGGCTTTAACATTCAAAGTCTTGTAACTCTGATCCATAATAACTTGTTTGTTATTATATTTCTGTAAAGATAAAGAAATAATAGCATCTCAAATTTCCAATAAATATATGTATGTGGACTCGTCTTTGAACTTGACTAGAACATTCATGTAGAAGTAACAATATGGAAGTGAAAAATTATATTTTACTTGTTTTTATGGTACGGCAAACCATATTGTTTTTTCTACCCATCATCAACTAATGTATGCAATTTGCATTTTGACTATTGAAATACAGTTGTTACCACCATGTGAATGTAATAGCTCATTGCTAGTTTAACAAGCATAGTTAGAGTCTTTTGAAATGAGATATTGTTTTGTGGTTGTTTCATCAGGTCATGTTGAGCAGTTGGTCCGAGGTTTCTCATCGGGTTGGAAGCAAGCCATTGAGCTCATCAACCAGGAAATTATGAGATCATTTACCAACTTCAAAAATGGCACCGGCATTCTACAAGTGAGTCTCATATATACATTAACCCTGTCTCCTAAACTGCCACCCCTTCCTATTTCAGAGGAATAAATAAATAAAAACGTTACTTATAAAGCGCTCACCACCAAAATCTCTAAGCACTATAACAAACAAAATAGACTGATAAACAATTACATATTAAACAAAACAAAAAAGTGCAAATAAACCAACAAATTACAATACATATGAAATACACATCAGTGCAAATAGAGGTAGATAATGATTCCCAATTTTCTGCCTTCAAACCCGTTTTATGAACTCTACATGTCTATACTTCTAATTTTTTGTGGAGACATTTGTATATAATCATGCAGTGTGAAATTTATTCCTACTTGCAATTTTGTTCTCAAAGATTCCTAATTTTCAAAAAAGCCATGAGAAAACAGGGCTGCAGCAAATGTCAGCACAAACAAAGTAATTGTTATGTCTCTGTTCTATTTATTTTTTAACGTAGGGTGCCCTGACACAACTCATCCAGTACTATCACCGGTTCCAGAAGGTTTTGTCTCAAAACCCTCTCAAAGCTCTGAGTGTGAGAGGAGAACTCATCAACATCCATCATCTCATGGTGGAGGTTAAGAAACACAAGCCAGCGTTCTAGATCAGCTTCAAACAGAGGCATCACTGACGGGTGTAGTGGGGTTAGGGAGCCAGGCAGGGGTCAGTACTATCACCAGTTCCAGAAGGTCTTGTCTCAAAATCCTCTCAAAGCTCTGAGTGTGAGAGGAGAACTCATCAACATCCATCATCTCATGGTGGAGGTTAAGAAACACAAGCCAGCGTTCTAGATCAACTTCAAACAGAGGCATCACTGACGGGTGTGGTGGGGTTGGGTAGGCAGGTTACCCATATGCATGAGCAGGAGACTTGTTTATAATATAAACGTTGAATTTATTAATAAAATTGTGAATTGTTAAGGAATACCTTAAAAAGAATAATGTTGAGGGCTTTAAATTCTCTTCCCCCCCCCCCCCCCCTTCTCTCTCGCTTCTTCTATTGTCCACAAATATCAAATCAACTCAACAGGCTCAATGCATGTTCATGTATATCCAGTATACAGATAGACATGTGAATATAGTGGGCTGATATCATAACCAGTAAACCATGTACATGTAGGAATTCTAAGTAATGAGGATTCCTTGCGCATGTATAATTCCATTCCAATTCCTGTAAATTCATTCTGACTTTTATTGCATGGAGAAAGCATTTTGCTTAGGTGTGTTTTATTTGTGCAGAACAAACTTTATTTCCTAATTCATTGAGATAAGCATGAATAGTTCTTTGTCATGGCCATCATGTCAAATATTTCCTCACAGTATATCATATATACAAAAATGTGCAATTATTTTTGTCTGAACTATACATTGTGTTTACATATCAGCATCATAGATGTTTATTATTTTTATTCCAGGATCTTATTGCTAATTTCAATTAGACGATATCCATTCCCGTTCATTTTGTGTATGTTAACAGGCAGGAAAAAAGAGAGATGTTTGCACATTGTATCTGTCAAATAATGTATTTGTTGGTATATAAGTTGGAAGTAACTATACTTTTGATGAAACAAAAGATATAGTAAGTGGTACACAATGTCAGTGAATTAGGCATCCAACAGTTTATGAATATGTTGTTCTTGCTTTAGAGGAATCTGTATATTTGTATGTTATATAATATGTATGTATAGTTATTAAATAGATAATGACAAATGAATATGAAAATGTGTGTATAATTGTACATCATTGTCATTATTCTTATGAGTACTGCATACAAATTAGAATGTGTATACAGTGTGTATTGAAAGCTGGAAATGAGTTACTGTAGGGTTTTATGGCAGTAAAAGAAAGAAAGGGAACATTTCGGTGGGTAAAGATGAGAGAGAGAGGGATAGGGAGAGAGAGAGAGAGAGATAGGGAGAGAGAGAGAGAGAGAAATATGGGGAGAGATAGAGAGATGGGAGAGCAAAAGATTGGGAGAGAGATGGGGGAAAGAGAGAGAGAGAGAGAGATTTTCAAACGGAGAGGTATGAAATGGAAGGAAAGAGCATGAGTGATGAAATGAAATTATGTGCATCGATGTTGCACTTTTACAAAAAGTGTGAAGCTGGGTTTTAATTGCAAGTTCTAGAGTGACTACATTTTTTTCCTTTTTAGTAGCTTTTACTTCCAGCTGTTTTGGGGGAAATAAATCCAGCAAATATCAGGGTGCAGATAGCAGATTACTGGTATTCATCATAGTGGTTCTGCTCTTTAAAATTCATGCTTGATGATCAACGAGAGTAAATATACTTAAATAGAGATCATCTGAGCAACACTGAACCAGCTAGAATGGTCGATTTAGGGACTGAAACAACAACAACTAATAAAAAACACGAATAAAACAAAGTTCAAATGGTATCAATTCATACGATGATATACAATATATCAAGTTTCAAGTTTTATTTCAATTCAAATCCATAATAACACATTCAATGACAATAGAAAATACACATTACATACAATATAGAAAACAGAGAACACACACAAAATGGAAATGTCTTTACAAATATAGCGGAATCATAAACTTTTAATCAATAGAAATGAATTGGGAAAACTGCAAATAAAATCGTAAGGTTCTGTCGAGGCAGTCCCTGTTATTAAAAGATACATACAAGTTCCAACAATTGCCTATTAAAGATATAAATTAACAAAACAGTGTACAAGAAATAGTAGACTTATTAACATGAATACATTACTATTGATTTAAAAACAGATGAAGAATTGTTTAATTTTTTATTTAAAAGAGTTGAAGAAAGTAGAATCACGGATATCTCTCGGGAGACAATTCCACATTTTTGAACCGGTATGTCTAAAAGTAAATAAAGAACTTGTTGTTGGACATTTATCAATAAAATAATTATATTTCTAAATTTCTAGTATTATAATTATGAACAGATTGTTTACATTTCATCACAGTGGCAAGAATAATCGGCAATTAATCAGTTTTATGTTTACAAACCATGAGTGATATACAATATTGATACAACTGATAAATATTTAAAAACTGTAGTTGTTGAAATAATGGTTTTGAATGGGCATTGAAATCAGACATAAGACATATTCTTACTATACGCTTTTGTAATATGAGCAGTCGTTGCAATCTTGTTGGGTATGTGTTGCCCCATACAACATTACAATACATTACATACAATAAAATCAAAATATTTTGTGGCAAGATATGACGTAATCAACGAACGTGCATTGTTTTAGCTGAAAAAATAAACCTCCTGAATATACATTATACATAGTTCGACTAATGATTGATACATGTTACGTGTTATGCCATCTACGGTGGTATGATATCCAATATGCATGCAGTAAACAACACATACCAATTACAAATAAAATATGTCTATACACTGTTGGTCATAATGGTGGAATATTTACTTTCACCCCAAATTATGGAATGATTTTGACAATGATTTATTCCTAATAGATCTAGATAAGAGTATACATTCTCATATTTTATTGAATAATAATTTGTGAGTGGTTGATTTGCGTGACTGCTAAATCATGTGTGTGCTACAATGCTAATCAACTAGGGGACCTACGTCCTTAAGTCATAACTGACATTAATGGGGATTAATGCCTCATAATAGGGCACTAATATAGCACATCGACACGGTTTTGATTATGGAGGCTCACAGTAACGAGGCCATTGCTTAGCCACTGAATCGTGACTGTACGCAGCGGGGGCTAGGGTACGTCGCCGCCCCCACAAATACAAACAAACAAAGAAAATGCGATATATTATCAATAATTCATTGCATTTTGCCCCGACCCCCAAAATGAAACAAATCCTCTATTGTGGGCATGTCTTTAACCATAATGCATGGCCCTGCAGAGGAATTTTTCCTGTTGGGGACCGGGGGGAATGCGATGAATTATTGCTCATTTATCGCATTTTCTTTGTTTTTTGTATTTGTGGGGGCAGCGACGTACCTTAGCCCCGGCTGCATACAGTCATGATTCAGTGGCTAAGCAGTGGCCTCATTACTACGAGGCCCCAGAATAAAAACCGTGTCGATCAGCTATATTAGTGCCCTTTTGTGAGGCATTAATCCTCATAACCGTCAGTTATGACCTAAGGACGTAGGGCAGTGGCGGATCCAGGGGGGGGGGTCAAAACGGCCGCGGCCCCCCCCCCCCCCCTATTGGCGGCGCAAAAAAAAGGAAGGAAAAAAAGAGGGAAAAAAGAAGAGAAAAAAAGAAAGGAGAAAAGAAGACAAAAAGGAGAAGAGAAAAGAAAGGAGAAGAGAAAATAAAAAAGAAGAGAAAAGAAACAGAGAGAAAAAAGGAGAAAAGAAAAAGAAGAAAGCCCCCCCCCCCCCCCCCCCCCTCCCACCCACTCCGAATTTGTGTTCCCAAAATCTCCGATAAAGGGTTACTTTTAACGCAACAAAGTCCGGCCCGTAATACACAAAAATCCGGCCCGTACTGACTTAACACGCTGGAGATAGAGGGATGCTTTCAAAAAGAGGTAACATAGTCATGCGTGTACCCTAGACAACACTGGGGGGGGGGGGGGGGGAGTCGGGTGAAAAAGGGGTAAAGACAATGAAATGGCGCTAAGTGACAGTAACGACGAATAAGGGGAAAAAATGTAATCGGGAGATTTGGGGTCATTGCCGAAGGCTTGGGGAACGTTATTGAATAGAGGGGGTCGGGCCGGCCGCATAAAATCTCAAGCCGCGGATTCAAAGTTAAACGTTAAAAACAGCCCCTGCGCTACAAAGGTCATCACTCTTTAGTGAGAAATTTGAAAAGGGCACAATATTTTGGATGTCTTTCAAATAGAAGCTATATACTCAACAGTCAAATTTTAAATAACGGGGGAGGGGCCGCTTCACAACTCTTATTTTGCCCTTCATTTGGATTCAGCTCACACCAACTCGCTTGTGCATGTATTTGAACTCATGTTGGTAGTAATCATGGACAGGGGCGGCGATCCTGGGCCCGATAGGGGAACACGTCCCCCAGGAAATTCAGAAATATAGCTAGAAAGAAATATAGCGGAAAGAACGTACGTATTGGGCTTAGGGATTTTCTAGAATGCATAAATTCAGCATTCAACATTGCAAAATCTCGCTTGGTCGTTACGCCCAGGCCCTCGCCCGATAACACAAAACTATAATGATATGACGCTACCGACCGTGATTTATCCATGGTTGGTGTAACAGATCATTTTTTCCCTTTCATTTCTACCAACCTAATTGTATGCTATCACAATTATGATTGTGTCATTTTCCCTTTAAAGCAGGCGCGAAGCCGGGGACGGTAGGGGCAGTAAGAGGACATAGGACGAAAAAGGAGCAGACAAAGAAACATTTTTGAAAATTCTGCCAAGTCGAGAACGGTACAACGAATCGTCTTCTTTCTCGAATAATTTAATGAAGTGTCATAGCTTCCGCGCTTCGCTAGGGAGGGGGGGGGGCAACGGAATTCAGACAAGGATTAAGAGTCGAGAATGGTACAGCGAATCGTCTTCTTTCTCTAATAATTTAATGAAACGTCAAAGCTTCCGCGCTTCGCGCGGGAGGGGGAAAACTCAATTCAAACAAGGATTAAGACTAAGAGTCGAGAATGGTTACAGCGAATCGTCTTCTTTCTCTAATAATTTAATGAAACGTCAAAGCTTCCGCGCTTCGCTCGGGAGGGGGGCAACGGAATTCAGACAAGGATTAAGAGTCGAGAATGGTACAACGAATCGTCTTCTTTCTCTCATAATTATTTTAATGAAGCGTCAGAAAATTACGCGCTATGCGCGGGCGGGTGAAAATTGAATTCAGACAAGGATTTAGAGTCCAGAATGGAACAACGAATCATCTTCTTTCTCTAATTATTTAATGAAACGTCAAAGCCTCCGCGCTTTGCGCGGGAGGGGGGGAATAAACTCAATTCAGAAAAGGTTTAAGAGTCGAGAACGGTACAACGAATCGTCTTCTTTCTCTAATTATTTAATGAAACGTCAAAGCTTCCGCGCTTCGCGCGGGAGGGGGAAAACTGAATTCAAACAAGGATTAAGAGACGAGAATGGTCAACGAATCGTCTTCTTTCTCTAATAAATAATGAAATATCATAGCTTCCGCGCTTCGCTCGGGAGGGGGTAACGGAATTCAGACAAGGATTAGGGGTCGAGAATGGTACAATGAATCGTCTTCTTTCACTCATAATTTAATGAAGCGTCAGAAAATTACGCGCTATGCGCGGGCGGGTGAAAATTGAATTCAGACAAGGATTTAGAGTCCAGAATGGAACAACGAATCATCTTCTTTCTCTAATAATTTAATGAAACGTCAAAGCTTCCGCACTTCGCGCGGGAGGGGGGTGGATAAACTCAATTCAGACAAAGTTTAAGAGTCGAGAACGGTACAACGAATCGTCTTCTTTCTCTAATTATTTAATGAAACGTCAAAGCTTCCGCGCTTCGCGCGTAATGGGATGGGGGAACAGCGAGCTGGCCGAATATGAATTTTTGATATCTTTTCTCGTTTATTTTGGTGATAAATAACACCTTCACAAAATACATATTATGCTCAAATTTTTGCTCGCTCGCTTCGCTCACTAGCCGAATTGTGAAACCAGAAAATTACTTTTTCGGGCAAGAAGCTTCAGCCCCCCCCCCCCCCCCCCCAATGAAAATGTCAAAAATTGTACCGGTATGGTGCTTCTAATATGACCTTGTCAGTATTGGTATGTTGAGTTGAAAAAATGGTCTGCGCAATTTTCAAATTTCCGGCCCCCCCCCCCCCCCCCCCCTATTGGAAAATCCTGGATCCGGGCCTGTAGGTCCCCTAGTTGATTAGCATAGTAGCACGCACATGCTTTAGCAGTCACGCTAAACACGCTAAACAAACACTCGCAAATTATTATTCAATAAAATCTGAGAATGTATACTATTATCTAGATCTATTAGGAATAAATCATTGTCAAAATCATTCCATAAATTGGGGTAAAAATAATTATTCCACGTTTATGACCAACAGTGTATATGGAAGAGGGCCCACATCTCTTTTTAAGTTTTCCAGACTTTAATTGCTCTCCACTTCTATGTATTGTTTTCACAGGGTAAGAAAAGGACCAGCTTATTCATTTGCTTGCTGTTAAAATAAAAAGTAAACAAAAGAATATTCTTGCACATGTAATCATGCAACCAGTTAAATTGTCGCTTTAATCCTCTAGCACACTTTTCAAAGGTGATGTACAAGGCTATTAAAATTGCCTCAGATTCATATTTTGAACATTTTGATGATTGCCCATTAAAGAGGAATGGCATTGTTGATAGCCTTATTTGCTCTCATACTTCTCTCAAACTGAGCCCAAAATAGTTCCTGTCCGTCTTCATCATCCGTCCACAACATGTAAGGTTTGTTCCTACTCATGAACAACCTGACAAGATATGGTAGGTTCTCATCATCGATGTCCTCCAAAAATATCAAGATGATTTTGTCCAGACCTGTATCGTTTAGATGCTCCAGTGCCATACGGAGCTTGGTCATGCACCAGGCATCACTTATAGATTGGTTGCTTATCAACAAGACAGTCTTGAAGCTGTTATCCAGGGCGTCATTGATGGCATTGATATAGAACATTCCAAGATGGAGGTCTCTGTCCCCGTAGATGATGTTCTGCAGATGCGGGAACCTCTCCTCTAGGGCAGGTTTCATGACCCGATCAACCCATTCCTCTTCCTCTTCAAGGAACATGAGGTTCAGATGAAACTCGTAGTTATCTGCATCAAAGTCTTCTGCCATTTCTTCGTAGCCAACAACAGCTAGTTTAAGAAGGAAAAGCTTGTGATTCAACCACCAACGTCTGTTGTAAGCAAGCAATGTTATTAGGAAAAGGAAAATACCTGTGAAGGAAATACCTGCTACAAGAAAGATGTTGACTCCACAATGATCTTCAGGATGAAAGGACAGTATCGGTTGTTTTGAGAGTCCTTTTAGGGACGTCCCGGAGCACAGGGTCTTGTCTGCATGTTTGAAATCAATGTCGGCAGAGTCCAACCACTGCCTGAACCATGCCAAGGAGCACGTACAAGACAAGGGGTTGTTGGAGATGTCGAACCTAAGGGAAGTATTAGCTGGTAGAACTGTCCCAGGTTTAATGGTGCTGATTTGATTCCCAGGTAGATAGAGACCAGTCAGTCTCGGTGTCTGGGCGAAAGTCTTGGGATCCAGACTACTCAGGATATTGTTCTCGAAATACAGCACACTCAGGCTGAATAGGCCATTGAATAAGTCTCCAGGAACCTCCACCAGATTGTTCTCACTGATATAAAGGTACCTTAGGGAGGAGAGAGGACTGAACAGTCCTGACCGTAGTGTATGTATTCTTGAGTTGGACATATCAAGATGGACCAGTTGTGAAAGGTTCTGAAATACACTGACATCAAGGTCATTCAAATAATTGTCTTTGATTCGCAACTTACGAAGCGAGAAGAGACCGGTGAAAAGTGATTGATGTTTGACTTTGTCATATAGGTCAGTCTCTTCTAACTGTGCCTTCTCCATACGCAGTTCGCTTAAACTACTCATATTGGAAAACTGCTCTGTTGATGTTAGTGACACCTGGATGGGTGCATTTGATAGGTCCAGAATGAGCAGTGTATGAAGTTGACAAAAGGAATTTTGCAAAAATGTTGCCTTCTCATTTTTCAGGTACAGCTCTTTCAAATGTAATAAGCCTGTGAAAGCTTTGCTACTGTAGTAGAAAATGTTATTGCCAGATATGTTCAATGCCTCTAAATTGGTTAGCCCATTAAATCTCTCCTTGGAAAGACCTTTTAAACCATTGTTCGTTATGTCAAGCATACGGAGGGTCTTGATTGTCCAAAGCTGTTGGTCATTGTTCAGTGCTTCGATTCTGTTACTTGAGAGGGATATGGTAAGAATGGATGACATACCATGGAAGTATCCAGGAGAGAGAGTCTGCAATAAATTTCCAGATGCATTCAGTTGCTTCAAACATAACAGGCAAGCAAATGTCCCTTTTGAGAAGGATGTTAATTTGTTGTATGAAATGTCTAGTTCTGTAAGTGACTCCAGACGACAAAATGACTGATTAGTGAGGACTTTGAGTTTGTTAAGACTCAAGGAAAGCACTTCCAATGTTGTGAAGCCCCAGAGTGCACCCTCTTGTACAGTCTCAAGCTTATTAGCTGATAACGTTAGACTTTTGATGGTTGGGTAAGTGATGGACAGATTAGAAGCAAAGTCAGGTGGTAAAAGCTCATGGATCTGGCAGCCAAACAATGATAAATATTCAATGTAGGTCATGCCAAGGAAAGGTTGAATGTCAAATGAGTTGATTTGATTTCCTGAAAGCATAATTTGTTGTATCAAATTCAGATGCAAAAAGCTTTGTGGTTGTAGAATTTGAATTTTGTTAGATACGAGGTTCAAACTGCTGATTGTTGTGTTGTGCAGAGGAAGAAAGTCCTCTTGTTGAATTTCTTCAACCTCATTGTGGTCGAGGTTTATTTCTTCCAGATGGGACCATTGAGAACATCCCTCAAAGTTGATACTCTTGATTTTGTTCCCACCGAGTTCCACCTTTGACAGGTTGAGTATGTTTGAAAAGGCTTCGTGAGGAACAGCTTTCAGGTGATTTTCATTCAACAGCAGCTTTGTGAGTAGCATGTTCTTCAGAAAGATTTTTGGAGGTATAGACTCTAGATTGTTCCCATTGAGGATGAGAGTACTTAGCTTTGTCAAGGTCCAGAAAGTACTGCTCTGTATAGAAATTATAGGGTTCTTACTCAGGCTAAGGAGGGTGATATTTGGTACATCCTGAAAAGAACTGTTGTAGATGACGGTCAGTTTGTTGACAGACAAGTCGAGCTCAGTGACACCTTGGGGTAGATCCTGAGGAACTTCTGTGAGTCCAAGGTGCTGACAGTTTGCAGTAACTCCATCGCTGGAGTTCTTCAGTCGACATTTTGTGGGAGTCTTGACAGTTTCTGCACCAAATGCAGCAGATAGGTTCACCTGTAGCCAAAAAAGTCCTACTGCAAGGAGTAGTATCTCGAGATAAATTTTGCAGCTTACGGTGTAAACTGCCATAATTCTCTAATACCGGACAGGTGGAAATATATAGTCAGTGCGCTTGTGAAATATTACAGTATCATCAAAAACAAGAATTTATCAGAGTGCTCATCTAAAATGTTCCATTTTCCATCTGCACACAAATAATAACTTCCTGATTTTAGTGCTGGAGCTTCTAATTTGTATGCAACTAGCAGGATGCCAATAGGATCGCTTTACAATATCTCCTATAAATAATTATTTTTAAAAGTATTTTGAAAAAGATTTTTGCTGTATTTGGTTCGGTGTAACCCAGGCGTGAGACAGGAAGATTGTATTCTATGTGACATCCTGTTTTATTTCCTCTCGGTTTCGATCTAGGAATATTTATAACCCGGTCAGATTGAGGAAGTTTATGAAGAATGCATGTAAAGATCTTTTTCATGTCACTTAAGCCTAGTACAGAAATGAAGTGGTAAACCGCTGCATATTTGTTTGTATAATATGTAAATGAATGGCCACTGCGCACAACAAAGGTTCTACACATATTCACTGAGCTCTGTGTTATAAGATGTGAAGAATGTGAAGTTTGAAAAATGTGTATAAAAACGCTGCAGTTTACCAGTTAATATCTGAACAAGGCTTTATTGTCGTATTGGGTAAGTCATAGAAAATCCTAATCAACGAGGCTTAAATGGGTTCCCTTTCTCTCTCCCTCTCTCTCTTTTTACACCCTTAAAAAAGAGGCACTCACCAGGGATGAATAAAGTCAGGGATGAGAATAGGAAATGGGCATTTGTCGACGGAAAAGGGGCCCCCCATCAGATTTTGATAGGGGCACTTTGGGGGTTCTTTAAAAAGTTGGGGGGGGGGGGGGCACTGTGCCCCCTGCCCACCCCTCGGGAGCGCCGCCTCTGGCTGAGAATTACGTTTATCAGGAAGTTCAGCAACCAAACATTTTTGACAAGTTGACAGGATCTAATCACCTGTTCAGACTACCAAGATTCATCGTACCGTATCAGGACAATTTCCCCCTGGACAATCACCCCCTCCCCCCGGAAAACTACCCCAAGGACAATAATCCCCCGAAAATCACCCTTCGGAAAGTAACCCCACAGAAAATTACCCCCCCCCCCCCCCTAAGGACAATCACCCCCATGGACAATGACCACCCCCCAGGAAAATTACCCTCCGAGGATAATTACCCCCACCCCCGAAAATCGCCCCCTGTTCATAATTAAAAGGGGGAGTCCGCCCTGATAATAAGTTGGTTTTATGAAGAGAAGATTTTTTTCTGGGGGGCAGATTGTCCGGGGGTAATTACCCAGGCGGTAATTGTCCCTCAACCTCATTGTACAGCTATGCAAAAATCATAAGTCTGAACGTTGTATAACAAAGCATTGAAAATTCTATAAAGAATTAGAGTTCACTTCTAATGAGAATGGTGTATTGTATGAAAAATGTATAGCCGGGATTAATTTCATGTGAGTGTGCATAAATGATCGGCCAGCTGACATTTATGGTGACACGAAACATATATTAACTCAATTACTGACCGTATCAAAGCTAGTTACGAAGTATATTCATACAAATATTCTTTCAACACCTGTCTGCCCCATTTGTTACATGATGATTTCTTTAAACAGCGCTGCGACCTTACGAAGACCATGCCGATCACCCTGATCTGAAAAAAGTTATCGAATCGGGGCATTATCGCCGTCTCAATCCAGCAATTTGGCAAATTAAAGACTACATCACGACGGTACTGCGATGCTTCTACGTCAAAAGCGCTGCTGATTCGCTGCCACTACGATTACACCTAGACCAATGCCGACCAGGTGTTCGTTTCTACTACGTTGTCGCTACGACGTATAGGACTATACTTCGTTGTTATAAAGACTGTAGAACGATGTCGCTACAATGGTGCTGACCATATTACACTTCTAGTACTCGTCTACTGCGACTTGCGGCGATGTCTATATAAATCGGGGGATTTCAAGTATTTCTTCAGTTCTTTCCCAACTTCGAAGATGAATGGCCTAAAGCGTTTCGAAATAGTCGCCGACGGTGGTGCGTTTTTATAACGAGATTTTTACACAGTAATCTCTCCACGATGCTCCCACGCTGCTTGTACGATAATGACGTTCCCACTACGTTCTTAATAAGACTTTGCCCCGCTTATTGTTGGCCGCGAACCGGCTACGCTTATTTTGTGCACGTTCAAAATAATCGTTGGGAGAGCATGCATCTTCACGACCTAGGAGATCCCCCCCCCCCCCCCCCCGACCAAACCACGCTCATGGAGATCATTCCACGTTTGGCCTACTGTTGGCCCCGATTGGCCAGGCTCTCGGCCACTATTTCCTCGTAGTAGAAGCGGCGCCTATGTGTGACCGGGGTATTACATGCATTCTGCATAAACTCCCTCACTCTCAACACGCTATAAATATTCCTAAATATACATGTACATTACTCCAACAAGTATATTTTTAGCTTGTTTATTTATAATTTCAATAAAAATATATTCGGAGCCATCTACACGTAAGTCGGGTCTCTCTTTAAATGTTAAGGAATCATGAATATACAAGGCTACTCCACCCCCTCGTCCATAATTACGATCAGCTCTAATTAGTTTATAATTTTCAATATTAAATAAAGGAGGTGATTTATTATTCAACCATGTTTCCGTTATCCCTATTATGGAAAACGGAAAATGTTGTATAGAAGAAAAAATAAATCCATAGAATCAAAGTTTTTATTCATGCTTCTAGCATTAATATGCAACAAACTAAGAAACTGTTGATTATGGCCATTATTTAAATTAAATGCAGCGTTAAAATCGTCAGTAGTATAATATGTTGACTCATTTTCTGTTACATCTTGGTTAATTTCTAAATCAAAATTCATATGAATAAATTCATACAATACTCTTTCCACATCTGTCTGCCCCAAAGGCGCGTAGCCAGGGGGCGGTGGGGGCGGTCGCCCCCCTAAAAAAAAAACGCCGGCCAAAAAAAAAAAAAAGAGAGAGAGAAAGAGAAGAAAAAAGTAAGAGGACGTAGGAAGAAAAAGGGAAAGGAGTCGAGAACGGTACAACGAATCGTCTTCTTTCTCTAATAATTTAATGAAACGTCAAAGCTTCCGCGCTTCGCGCGGAAGGGGGGAAATTGAGTTCAAATTAAGGATTAAGAGTCGAGAACGGAACAAAGAATAATCTTCTTTCTCTAATAATTTAATGAAACATCAAAGCTTCCGCGCTTCGAAAGAGGGGGACTGAATACAGATAAGGATTAAGGGTCGAGTAAGGTACAACGAATCGTCTTCTTTGTCTAATAATACGTCAAAGCTTCCGCGCTTCGCGCAGGAGGAGGGGGGGGGGGACTGAATTCAGACAAGGATTAAGAGTCGAGAACGGTACTTCGAGTCGTCTTCTTTCTCTAATAATTTAATGAAACTTCAAAGTTTCCGCGCTTTGCGCGGGAGGGGAGGAAACTTAATACAGATAAGGACTAAGGGTCGAGAAAGGTATAACGAATCGTCTTCTTTGTCTAATAATACGTCAAAGATTCCGCGCTATGCGCAGGAGGGGCGGACTGAATTCAGACAAGGATTATGAGTCGAGAAAGGTACAACGAATCGTCTTCTTTCAAAGCTTCTCCCCCTCCCTGCACCCACCCCCTAGGGAGCGCGCTACGCGCGCTCTTTAAGTGATTCGCGTGCTCACTACCGCCCCCCCCCTAAAATGAAATCCTGGCTACGCGCTTGCTGCCCCATTTGCTACATGATGATTCTTTAAACAACATTTCTTTAAATGCATTCTGCACAAACTTCTTCCTCTGTCTGAACAGGCCATGAATATTGCTAGATACCGTTATCATCGACATCAAGAGGAAATCAAACAGGATGTCACATATACATACAGTCTTTCTGTCTCACACTTGGGTTAGATTAAACCCAATACAGCTACATTCCTTTTCAAAATCCTTTTCAAAATAGTTATTTCTAGGAGACATTCTTAGGTCCTACTGGCATCCTGCTAGTTGCATACGAATTAGAAGCTCCAGTACTTTAATCAGAAAGTTATTATTTTGTGTGCAAATGGAAAGTGAAACATTTTAGATGAACACGCTGATAACTTCTTGTTCTTGATGATACTGTAATATCTCAAAAGTGCACTGACTATATATTTTCACCTGTCCGGTATTAGAGAATTATGGCAGTTAACACCGTAAGCTTCAAAATTCGTTTCGAGCTACTACTCCTTGCAGTAGGACTTATTTGGCTACAGGTGCGCCTACCTATTGCTTTTAGTGCAGAAACTGTCAAGACTCCCACAAAATGTCGGCTAAAGAACTCCAGCCATGGAATTACTGCAAACTGTCAGCACCTTGGACTCACAGAAGTTCCTCAGGATCTACCCCAAGGTGTGACCGTGCTCGACTTGTCTGTCAACAAACTGACGGTCCTCCACAACAGTTCTTTTCAGGATGTTCAAAACGTAACCCTCCTCAGCTTGTACATGAACCAAATAGGTTCTATACATAGCAGGACTTTCTGGAAGTTGACAAAGCTCAGTTATCTCATCCTCAATGGAAACAATCTAGGGTCTATATCTCCACAGATCTTTCTGAAGAACATGCTACTCACACAGCTGGTGTTGAATGACAATCACCTGAAATCTGTTCCTCATGAAGCCTTTTCAAACATACCCAACCTGTCATATGTGGCACTCGGAGGGAACAAAATTAAAAGTATCAACTTCGAGGGATGTTCTCGATGGTCCCATCTGGAAGAAATAAACCTCAACCTAAATGAGGTCGAAGAAATTCAACAAGAAGATTTTCTTCCTCTGCAGAACACAACGATCAGCAGTTTGACCCTCACGGCTAACAAAATTCAAATTTTACAACCACAAAGCTTTTTGCATCTGAATTTCATACGAGAAATTTTGCTTGGAGGAAATCCAATCAACTCATTTGACATTCAACCTTTCCTTGGCATGACTTACATCGAACATTTATCATTGTTTGGCTGCCAGATCCATGATCTTTTACCACCTGACTTTGCTTCTAATCTGTCCGTCACTTACCAAACCATCCGAACTCTAACTTTATCAGCTAATAAGATCGAGACTGTACAAGAGGGTGCATTCTGGGGCTTCACAACATTGGAAGTGCTTTCCTTGAATCTGAACCAACTCAAACTCCTCACTAATCAGTCATTTTGTCGTCTGGAGTCACTTACAGAACTAGACATTTCAAACAACAAATTAACATCCTTCACAAATGGGACATTTGCTTGCCTGCTAAGTTTGAAACAACTGAATGCATCTGGAAATTTATTGCAGACTCTCTCTCCTGGATACTTCCATGGTATGTCATCCATTCTTACCATATCCCTCTCAAGTAACATAATCGAAGCACTGAACAATGACCAGCAGCTTTGGGCAATCAAGACCCTCCGTATGCTTGACATATCGAACAATGCTTTAAAAGGTGTTTCCAAGGGGAGATTTAATGGGCTAACCAATTTAGAGGCATTGAACATATCTGGCAATAACATCAATTACTACAGTTACACAGCTTTCACAGGCTTATTAAATTTGAAAGAGCTGTACCTGAAAAATGAGCGGGCAGCATTTCTGGAAAATTCCTTTTGTCAACTGCATACATTGCTCATTCTGGATCTATCAAATGCACCCATCCAAGTGTCACCAACATCAACAGAGCAGTTTTTTAATATGAGTAGTTTAAGAGAACTGCGTATGGAAAAGGCACAGTTGAAAGATACTGACCTATATGATAAAGACAAACATCAGTCACTTTTCACCGGTCTCTTCTCGCTTCGTACGTTGCGAATCAAAGACAATTATTTGCATGACCTTGACGTCAGGATATTTCAAAACCTTTCACAACTGATCGATCTTGATATGACCAACTCAAGAATACATACGCTAAGGTCAGGACTGTTCAGTCCTCTCCCCTCCCTACGGTACCTTCATATCAGTGAAAACAATCTGGTGGAGGTTCCTGGAGACCTATTCAATGGCCTCTACAGCCTGAACGTGCTGACATTCCAGAACAATATCCTGAGGAGTCTGGACCCCGAGACTTTCGCCCAGACACTGAGACTGACGGATCTATATCTACCTGGGAATCAAATCAGCACCATTAAACCTGGGACAGTTCTACCAGCTAATACTTCTCATAGATTCGACATCTCCAACAACCCCTTCTCCTGTACGTGCTCATTGGCATGGTTCAGGCAGTGGTTGGACTCTGCCGACATCGATATCAAACATGCAGACCAGACCCTGTGCTCCGGGACGTCCCTAAAAGGACTCTCAAAACAGCCGATACTGTCCTTTCATCCTGATGATCATTGTGGAGTCAACATCTTTCTTATAGCAGGTACTTCCTTCACAGGTACTTTCCTGTTCCTGATAACTCTGCTTGCCTACAACAGACGTTGGTGGTTGAATCACAAGATTTTCCTTCTTAAACTAGCTGTTGTTGGCTACGAAGAAATGGCAGAAGACTTTGATGCAGATAACTACAAGTTTCATCTGAACCTCATGTTCCTTGAAGAGGAAGAGGAATGGGTTGATCGGGTCATGAAACCTGCCCTGGAGGAGAGGTTGCCACATCTACAGAACATCATCTACGGGGACAAAGACCTCCATCTTGGAATGTTCTACATCAATGCCATCAATGACGCCCTGGATAACAGCTTCAAGACTGTCTTGTTGATAAGCAACCAATCTATACGTGATGCCTGGTGCATGACCAAGCTCCGTATGGCACTGGAGCATCTCAACGAAACAGGCCTGGACAAAATCATCTTGATATTTTTGGAGGACATCGAGGATGAAAACCTGCCATTTCTTGTAAGGTTGTTCATGAGTAGGAACAAACCTTACATGTTGTGGACGGATGATGAAGATGGACAAGAACTATTTTGGGCTCAGTTTGAGAAAAGTATGAGATCAAATAAGGCTATCAACAATGCCATTCCTCTTTAATGTGCAATCAAGTTTTTCTATTGAAAAATCCCATCATCAAAATGTTCAAAATATCAATCTGAGGCAATTTTAATAGCCTTGTACATCACCTTTTGAAAAGTGTGCTAGAGGATTAATGTGACAATTTAAGTGGTTGCATGATTACATGTGAAAGAATATTCTTTTGTTTACTGTTTATTTTAACAGCAAACAAATAAACAAGCTGGCCCTTGTCTTACTCAGTCAAAACAATACATATAAGTGGAGAGCAATTAAAGCCTGGAAAGTTTAACAAGAGCTCTGGGCCCTCTTTCATATATAGACATATTTTATTTGTAATTGGTATATTATGTAGTTTACTGCATGCATATTGGATATCATACCACCGTAGATGGCATAACACGTAACATGTATCATTCATTCGTGGAACTATGTATAATGTATATTCAGGAGGTTTATTTTTCAGCTAAGACAATGCATGTTCGTTGATTACGTCATATCTTGCCACAAAATATTTAGATTTTATTGTACATAATACAAAGGTTTTACTGTATGTAATGTATTGTGATAGTGTATGGGGCAACACCTACCCAACAAGATTGCAACGACCGCTTATATTACAAAAGCGTATAATAAGAATATTTTTTTTATGTCTGATTTAAATGCCCATTCAAAACCACTATTTCAACAATTACAGTTTTTAAATATTTATCAGTTGTATCAATACTGTATATCACTCATGGTTTCTAAAACTGATAAACTGCCGATTAATATTGCCACTATGATGAAATGTAAACAATCTGTTCATAATTATAATACTAGAAGTTTAGAAATATAATTTTTTTTATTGATAAATGTCCATCAACAAAATTCTTTATTTTCTTTTAGACACACTGGCTCAAAAATGTGGATTCTCTCCCGAGGGACATCCGTGATTCTACTTTCTTTTACTCTTTAAACTCAAGAATTCAAAAATAATTCATCTGTTTTTAAATCAATAGTAATGTATGCATGTTAATAAGTCTGCTATGTTTTTGTACACTGTTTTGTTATTGTTATATCTTTAATATGCAATTGTTGGAACTTGTATATCTTTTAATAACAGGGACTGCCTCGACATAACCTTACGGTTTTATTTGCAGCTTTCCCAATTCATTTCTATTGATTAAAAGTTTATAATTCTGCTATATTTGTAAAGATGTTTTCATTTTGTGTGTGTTATCTGTTTTCTATATTGTATATAATCTGTATGTTATACTTTCATAAAATGTGTTATTATGGATTTGAATTTAAATAAAACTTGAAATTTGATATATTGTATATTATTGTATGAACTGATATCATTTGAACTTTCTTTTATTTGTGTTTTTGATTTTTTTCGTTTTTTGTTGTTTCGGTCCCCAAATGGGCCTTTCTAAAGACATGGTTTCAACTCAGAGCGGCGACCGACCGATTTGTAGCCTGCTCGGTGGCCGCTGAAATTTAAACATCGCCCAACGATTTTTGGAGAAGTCGAGCAGGGTGTAGAGCCCCAGCGATGCCTGGGCGGTGCCCTGTCGCTTTCCCGTCGGTCGCCGGTCGTTTTTAGGTCAAAACTGGGCGAAATCGGGGAGCTTCTCCGGCCGGCGTCCCGGCGGTGACCGACTGATGACCCACCGATTCCCGAGCGGTCTCCCATCGGCCACCGGTTGATTTTAAAGAAATTGCTCGGCGACCGGCCGCGAAATTGACTAAAACTCACCGCCCGGCCGCCGAGCAGGTTACTTTTGGGGGTTGTGACCATAGCATAATTGCTCATTATGACATCTATTACAGTAATAGTATATTTAATCTCGTTGATCATAAAACATGAATTTTAAAGAGCATCACTACTTTATGAATACCAGTACTCTGCTATCTGGACTCTGATATTAGCTGGATTTATTTAAAAAAACAGCTGGAAGTAAAAGCTACTAAAAAGGAAAAAATTTCGTCACTCTCAACTTGCAATAAAGAATCAGCTTCACATTTTTTTTAAAGTGCAACATGCTCCTGATCCACATATTTCATCCCCTCACTCATATGCTCTTTCCTTTTCATTTCATATCTCTCCATTTGAAAATCTCTCTCTCTCCCCAATCTCTCTCTCTTTTCCCCATCTCTCTCTCCATCTTTTGCTCTCTCTCTCTCTCTCTCTCTCTTCTCTCTATCTCTCCCCCATCTGTGTCTCTCTCTGTTTATGTCTCTCTCACTCTTTCCCTATTTATTGGTATATACCTTGGAAGTAACTATATTTTTGATGAAACAAAAGATATAGCAAATGGCACACAATATAATTGAATTAGGCATCCAACAGTTTATGAATATGTTGTTCTTGCCTTTGAGGAGTGTGACTATGTATGGTTATTAAATAGATAATGAAAGATTAGTATGAAAGTATGCGTATAATTGTGCATCATTGTCATTCTTCTTATGAGTACTGCATAAAAATAAGAATGCATTATGATTAGATTGTATATACATTGTGTATTGAAGGCTGGACAGGAGTTATACAATGTAAGACGTATTTGATGGTAATAATAGCAAGAAAGGGAACATTACGGTGGGTAAAGATGAGAGAGAGATGATGCGTGTGCGTGTGTGTGTGCGTGCATGTGTGTGTGTATGTATGTGTGTGTGTGTGAGAGAGAGAGAGAGAGAGAGAGAGAGAGAGGGGAGATAGGGGGAGAGAGAGAAAGATATGATGGAGAGATAGAGAGAAAGGTGTGTGTGGGGGGGGAGAGAGATTTTCTAATGGAGAGATATGAAATGGAAAGAAAAAAAATATGAGTGATGGAATGAAATATGTTGAAAAGTCGTACGTTGAATTTTTCAAACTGAAGCAGTTTTTTTTAATGCAAGTTATAAAGTGACTGTATATTTTTTCCATTTTAGTAGCTGTTACTTCCAGCTGTTTTGGTGGAAATAAATCCAGCAAATATCAGAGTGCAGATCAGGCGCGGATCCAGGATTTCTTAGGGGGGGGAGGCCAAAATTTGAAATTATGCGAGCCAAATATTGGTACGTAATCGTGACCAGCATTGACGTAATGGGGGGGGGGGGTGAAAGGAGGGGCGGTTTCCCCCTCCCTCCTCCGCAAACCGCCGAAGCTTTGATGTTTCAATAAATTATTAGAGAAAGAACACGATTCCTTGTACCGTTCTCGACTCTTAATCCTTGTCTAAACTTACAGCCTTTTCACACACAGCTAAAATTCATCGTATCCAGAGATGATTAGTATAAACTGTTCCCCCACCTCTTGCGCGAATAGCGCGGAAGCTTTTACGTTTCATTAAATTATTAGAGAAACAAGACGCAGGCACGTAGCCAAGGGGGGCACGGAGGCGGGGGTTCCACGTGCCCCCCCCCCCCCCCCCAAAAAAAAAAAAATCCAAGATCGGTTGAACTTTTTTAGACCCCTTTTTTTACCTCGATCGATTACATGTATGTGCCCCCCCCCCCCCCCCAACATCAAACTCTAGCTACGTGTACAGTTCTCGACTCTTAATCCTCGTCTGGATTCAGTTTTTTCCCCTACCGCGCGAAGTGCGGAAGCTTTTACGATTCAGAATCTTATAAAGAAAGATGACGATTCGTTGTACCGTTCTCGAAAATAATCCTCGTCTGAATTTAGTTCCCCCCCCCCCCCCTGCCGCGCGTAGCGCGGAAGTTTTTAAGTTTCATTAAGTCATTAGAGAAACAAAACGATTCGCTGTACAGTTCTCGACTCATAATCCTCGTCAAAATTCAGATTCTCTTTAAGTTTCATTCAATCATTAGAGAAAGAAGACGTATTTAGTTCCCCCCCCCCCCTCCCGCGCGAAGCGCGGAAGCTTTTACGTTTCATTAAATCATTAGAGAAAGAAGACGATGCGTTGTACCGTTATCGAAAATAATCCTCGTCTGAATTTAGTTTCCCCCCCCCCCCCGCGCGAAGCGCGGAAGCTTTTACGTTTCATTAAAACATCGCCTGAATTTAATTCCCCCCCTTCCGCGAGAAGCGCGGAAGCTTTTACGTTTCATTAAATCATTAGAGAAAGAAGACGATTCGTTGTACCGTTCTCGAAAATAATCCTCGTCTGAATTTAGTTTCCCCCCCCCCCCTCCCGCGCGAAGCACGGAAGCTTTTACGTTTCATTAAAACATCGCCTGAATTTAGTTTCCCCCCCCCCCCCCTCCCGCGAGAAGCGCGGAAGCTTTTACGTTTCATTAAATCATTAGAGAAAGAAGACGATTCGTTGTACCGTTCTCGAAAATAATCCTCGTCTGAATTTAGTTCCCCCCCCCCCCCCCCTGTCGCGCGTAGCGCGGAAGCTTTTAAGTTTCATTAAATCATTAGAGAAACAAAACGATTCGCTGTACAGTTCTCGACTCATAATCCTCGTCAAAATTCAGATTCTTTTTTAAGTTTCATTCAATCATTAGAGAAAGAAGACGTATTTAGTTCCCCCCCCCCCCCCTCCCGCGCGAAGCGCGGAAGCTTTTACGTTTCATTAAATTATTAGAGAAAGAAGACGATGCGTTGTACCGTTATCGAAAATAATCCTCGTCTGAATTTAGTTTCCCCCCCCCCCGCGCGAAGCGCGGAAGCTTTTACGTTTCATTAAAACATCGCCTGAATTTAATTCCCCCCCTCCCGCGAGAAGCGCGGAAGCTTTTACGTTTCATTAAATCATTAGAGAAAGAAGACGATTCGTTGTACCGTTCTCGAAAATAATCCTCGTCTGAATTTAGTTCCCCCCCCCCTCCCGCGCGAAGCGCGGAAGCTTTTACGTTTCATTAAAACATCGCCTGAATTTAGTTCCCCCCCCCCCCTCCCGCGAGAAACGCGGAAGCTTTTACGTTTCATTAAATCATTAGAGAAAGAAGACGATTCGTTGTACCGTTCTCGAAAATAATCCTCGTCTGAATTTAGTTTTCCCCCCCCCCCCTCCCGCGCGAAGCGCGGAAGCTTTTACGTTTCATTAAATCATTAGAGAAACTCGACAATTCGTTGTACAGTTCTCGACTCTTAATCCTCGTCTGAATTCAGTTTTCCCCCTCCCGCGCGAAGCGCGGAAGCTTTTACGATTCATTAAATCATCGCCTGAATTTAGTTTCCCCTCCCCTCCCGCGAGAAGCGCAGAAAATTTTATGTTTCATTAAATCATAAGAGAAACAAGACGATTCGTTGTACAGTTGTCGACTCTCAATCCTCGTCTCAATTCAGTTTTTCCCCTCCCGCGCGAAGCGCGGAAGTTTTTACGATTTATTAAATCATCGCCTGAATTTAGTTTCCCCCCCCCCCCTCCCGCGAGAAGCGCAGAAGATTTTACGTTTCATTAAATCATAAGAGAAACAAGACGATTCGTTGTACAGTTGTCGACTCTCAATCCTCGTCTGAATTCAGTTTTTCCCCTCCCGCGCGAAGCGCGGAAGCTTTTACGATTCATTTAATTATTAGAGAAAGAAGACGATGCGTTGTATCGTTTTCTACTCTTAATCCTTGTCTGAATTTCAAAAATGTTCTTCGTTTGCTTTTTTTTCTTCCTACGTCCAATTCCTTTACTCTCCTCTCTTTTTTTCTTCTTTTTTTTGGCCGGCGATTTTCGGGGGACGGTTCACCCCCCCCCCCCCCCCCCCCCTTGGCTACGCGCCTGTGGTGAGATAAACACATTTTGATACCTTGTCCGATCCCGGAAGCTCAGGGGTTTAAGGCAATAAATTACGGTCAGATAAGCATTCAGGGGCGCGTCTTAGGGCCCCTGGTGGGCTTGAGGCAGTGGAGCCCCCGGAAGCTCAGGGGTTTTAGGCGTTTATTTACGGCCAGATGATCTTTTTTTTTTGATACCTTATTATTTTGTGACACTGGCAGGACACTATTTGGCGTAGGGTCCAGGGGGCGGAGCCCCAAATAATCAGGGGTTTGGGGCATTAAATTACCGTTAGGTGAGCACCTAAGGGCCCGCCTGAGTGCCCTAGGTGGAATCCAGGGGCAGAGCCCTCGGAAGCTTCGGGGTTTTAGGCATTTAATCACGGTCAGATGAGCATATTTTGATGCCTCATTATTTTTTGACACTGGCAGTTAATTATTCTTTCTTTCTTGCTCTCTTTCTTTTTTTATTTCTCTTTAATATACTTTTTCAAAACAAGTGGGGGGGGGCTCGAGGCTCCCGATCCCCCTCGTTCCTCGGGCCCTGACATGTAGGAATCTCAAGAATCATATTTCTTGCCTGGCTGTAAATTTAGGAATTCGTCATTTTCCAACAAACACATAAAAAAGTATAATTTTCTAAAAAGTCAGGAAATTATGTAATTTCAGCATTATTTGTAATCCACCGTTATGGAATTAGAAATAAACCACGTTTGAATTTGATTTCCCCCAACCCCCCCCCCCTCCCTATCAGTACGCCAGTATCTCAGGCAAGGCCCTTTCGGCCCCCCCCCCCGATCTCTTTCATCCCCCTTTTCTTTTCTTCTTCCTCTTCTTCCTTTCCCTTTCTCTCCTCTTTCCCTTTCCCTTTCCCTTCTTTTCCTTTCTTCTCTCTCTTTTTTTTTTTTTTTTTTTTTGCGGGGGGGGGGGGGGGGCAAGGCCCGCTCGGCCCCCCCTGGATCCGCGCCTGGAGTACTGGTATTCATACAGTAGTGCTGCTATATTAATATTCATGCTTGCTGATCAACGAGAGTAAATATACTCTTAATGCAAACTGTGTACTGATTGGATGACAAATGAAAGCTACAATCTATCACCATGACTGTGAACATCCTTTCCCTGTCCTCTCCTTTCAGATTACCCGTCGCTATGCAGAGCACTCTGGTGCCATTGTGAACCTGAACGAAACGTTCCCAGATGAACGTGTGAACAGGCTCCTTCTGAAGCTACAGTCTGAGGTAGAGAACTTTATCCTGCGGATGGCTGCTGAGTTTCCGTCCAGGAAAGAGCAGCTTATCTTCCTGATCAACAACTATGACATGATGCTTAATGTTATAACTGTGAGTTCTTTGACCTTATTATAAACTTTGACATTTTTTCCATGCTATAACAAGATGCTTAATGCTAGAACGGTTAGGCCTTTGACCTTATTTCTTACTGTGACATGGTGGTCATTGTAATAACAGTGAGCTCTTGGACCTTCATCCTTATGAAAATGGTGTTCAGTGTCATAATGTGGAGTCCCTTGACCTCATAGCAGACTATGACCTTTGACCAATGTTGAAACAGTGTGTCTGTTGACATTTTACCTTATTACAAAGTACAACCTTTGACCTCATTTCATACTGTGACAGGATGTGCAATAGAATAATGGTAAGCCCTTTGACCGTATTACAAGTATGACCTTTGAACTTATTCTTTACTTTGGCATAATGCTCACATGTTCTTTGATCTTATTCCATATCATCTTATCTTTTAACCAAATCATAAAATTATAACCTTTGAAATTGTTTTTTAATACTAACTATGCTCATTGAGTCATAGAAATAAGCCCTTTACCATCATTATGACCTTGCTCTATACTTTGAGACGATTCTCAAATGTTCAATTGATGAGTAATTTGACCCTGTTTCAAACCATTACTTTTAAAATTATCTATAACCATGACATTTGAACTTAAGACATGAAATATGACACAAATGCTCCATGTTAGAGGAGGCGAGTTGGCTCAGTCGGTAAAGCGTCTGCTTTTCGAAACCCACCTTTTCTACCTCAAATCCCACCCAGGCGGATGACTGAAGCCTGCGTTGTGTGCTAATGTGCCCCTCCCCTTGATTTATAGACGCAGGCTATCTTAAGTGGAGAACACTCCGTCCCTCGGATAGGACGTTAATGGGAGGCCCCGTGTAGAGGAGAGTCACCACCTTTGCACATTAAGAACCCACTGCACTATTCGTATAACAGTAGAGGGAAACCCTGGTGTAGTGGTCCACCTGCATACCCCAGTATATACATCTGCAAGAATCTTCAGTATTGAAGGAGGCAGATTATCCATAAAAAGAAGAAGAAGAAAAAGTTATTTTACCTCTTTATAAACTCTGGTGCGATCTCCCTTTCTTTCCAGGAATGTACATCGGAGGATTCGAGGGAGGCAGAGAGCTTCCGTCAGCTCCTGGACGCCAGTGTGTGTGTGCATGGGGATGTGTTGTTGTGTTGGCAGCTGCCAAAAAATCCACTTAATCCACCAACAAATACCACTTTTTGTATTCATGGATGCCAGCTAAGGTGTACTTACATCTAACAGCTCCCTGGATGTGATATTCTTGGATTTTATGTGGAAATAAACCTGAATTTGGGGAAATTGA
This sequence comes from Strongylocentrotus droebachiensis, assembly GCA_035222895.1. NCBI lineage: Eukaryota > Metazoa > Echinodermata > Echinoidea > Camarodonta > Strongylocentrotidae > Strongylocentrotus > Strongylocentrotus droebachiensis. Next base: position 3,231 of record JAVYIG010010034.1, on the reverse strand, counting down.
TCTTCATTGTTCATCTGGAGCTTTGTGTATATTCTCAGGGCAGTCCCACTCATAGCACTTCATGGTGGATCTCCATGAATTTTGTTTTTACTTGCACCAGGGTCTACTTTGGATTTCCTTCAAAGTTCAAGAATTCTTTAGTCATCATTCATGCAAGGATCTATTTACTTCTAATCAATGCATGACACGATACTTGACTGCTTAGCCTCTGATGTGGAATTTTAACTGCTTTATTTAAGCTCGTGTGGATTTTCTTTGATAGCTGTAGTCTACATGTGTACTGACCCTACTGATCTGTTCCTGCCAGCAAGTAATGTTTGTATTATTAGTAGTAGTTCTTCATAATTAGATATTGTGTAATGGGTAGAAAGCCTAAATATCCTTGTGGAGTATGCTCCAGGGCAGTTACTACAAGGACTACAGGAGTTCAGTGTGAAGGAACCTGTCTGAAATGGTTTCACGCTGAATGCATTGGCTTAACATCTACCGAGTATGTAGCATTTGATTCTAGCTCTATCGTATGGATCTGCAACCACTGTGGGGCTCAAAATTTGGCTCATTCCTGTCTCTCAAGCTTGCAACTCAGTCCAGACACCAACAGGTTTGGAGTGCTTGATCCTGATGGCCAAAATGTCATCAGCGAGGAAAACTCAAATTCATGTAGGCCTACATGTGACTCATCAAACCCATCATCTCCTGGTTCACCCGCCTACTCATCGTCGCCCCAAAACATCAAGCAAAGGCGGTCTAAGCACAAACCTCGACCTAGAGTGCTAAGATTTCTCAATGTGAACTGCCAGAGTATACGTGCTAAGATGCAACCATTTTCCATCTTGGTTCATCAACACAACCCTGACATAGTCATTGGTACAGAGTCCTGGTTGTCTGATGGCATCAACAGCAATGAAGTATTCCTTGATGAGCAATACAGCATCCTACGAAGGGACCGTCCAAATGACCCACATGGAGGGGTGTTTATTGCCACCAAGACTGATTTGATCGTTACAAGAGAGAAAGAACTGGAGACTGACTGTGAGATACTGTGGTGTCGTATTGAAATGGCAGGGAGCAAAACACTTCATGTTGCAGCTTACTATCGACCAAAAGAAGATGATGAAGTCAGCCTAGCTGAGCTGCAACGGTCTCTTTCCAGGTTAGATAGAAGACACCTGGTTGTACTCGCAGGAGATTTCAACCTACCTGGATGGAAGTGGGATGGCCCTTATGTTGGTCCCTGTGCTTACCCTGCCCTTCATCATCAGTTTGGTGAAATTATAAACGATCACGGTCTTACCCAACTTGTCAAAGAGCCTACTCGACAAGCGAACACTCTTGACTTGATACTTATCAGCAATCCAACCTTGGTCAACTCTGTGAAGGTAGTGCCTGGTATCTCGGATCACAACTGTCCAGTTGCTGATATAGACATGTCACCCCCACGAAGATACCAGCCAAAGAGGAAAGTTCTTATGTACAAGAAAGCAGACTGGGAGGGCTTTGCAGAACTCATGCAACATGTGGCAGACTACATATGTAGCAAGTCATCCAGTGCATCAGTCCATGACCTGTGGCAACTCTTCAAGAGTGGAATTGAAGGGGGTATTCAAACATTCGTCCCCCACAAGATGCTCAAACAGAAACAAGACTTGCCATGGATTACTAGCGGTATCCGTAAACTCATCTTTAAGAGAGATAGGTTACACAAGCAAGTGACCAGGCTCAGGAAACAGAACATGCTGGTCCCTTTCCCGCTTGAGACAGAATTGCAGCATTTGAAACGCCTCATCCAAGCAGAATCAAGAAAGGCATATTGGAGCCATCTTGAGTCAATCTTCACTGCTGATGGTCCCAATGAGTACGAGGGAATGAAGAGGTTCTGGAAGTTTGTGAAGAACAATCGTACTGACCGCTGTGGGATACATACTCTGAAAACTGATGAGCATACTATCACTAGCCCCCAGGACAAGGCTGAAGCACTGAACAATCAATTCAAGATGGCTTTCACCAATGAAACTGATGTTCCCCCGCTGATCTCCTTCCTGAAACATCTCTGTATGACTCCATGCCAGACATCAACATCTCAACCGAAGGCATTGTTAAGATGTTAGAGAAGTTGAAAGTCCGGAAAGCCCCGGGACCAGATGGAATACCAGCATTGGTACTCTGCAAGCTTTCAAGAGTGGTAGCTCCATCTCTGCGTGCCATCTTTGAAGTCTCATACAGGACCAGTGAAGTTCCAGATGATTGGCGCCTTGCGAACGTGGTCCCCATCTACAAGAAGGGAGATAAAACAGATCCGGAGAATTACCGCCCAATCTCTCTCACAAGTATCATCTGCAAAATGATGGAACACATATTTGCAAGTAACATCATGGGTCATGCACGCAGAAACAGTATCCTCTGCCCACTTCAACATGGTTTTCAAGCTAAGAAGTCGTGTGAACTCCAACTGACTGGCTTTGTCACCGACCTCCTGAACAACATGGAGGACAACAAACAGACGGACATAGTAATCACAGACTTCAGTAAAGCCTTCGACAAGGTTGGTCACCAGAGGCTTCTGAAGAAGATGGAATACTATGGTGTGAGAGGCCACAACATTGACTGGATATCCAGTTTTCTCTCCAACCGTAAGCAGCAAGTTGTTCTGGATGGTCATACGTCATCAACGGTAGAGGTCCAGTCAGGTGTGCCTCAAGGGTCAGTACTCGGACCCTGCCTCTTCCTTTTCTACATTAATGACCTGCCAAACCAACTTTCAACGAAAGTCAGACTCTTCGCCGATGACACGGTTCTGTACCATACCATCCAGACACCTGAGGATGCAGACTTGCTACAGCAGGATCTTGATCAGCTTTGTAGGTGGTCAAGCAAGTGGATGATGGCACTAAATCCAAAGAAATGCCAGGTCATAACTGTCTCCAGGAAGAAGACCAAGTATATCCATCATTATTCACTCAATGGAGAAATCTTGGAGTCTGTGTCAGCTGCCAAATACCTTGGCATTACTCTCACTGCTGACCTCAACTGGACACAGCATGTATCTGCCACTTGCAAGAAGGCAAACAACACCCTAGCCTTTCTTAGAAGGAACCTGCGTGTCAACTCCACTCGGCTTAAGACTACTGCATACCAGGCTCTCGTTCGCCCTCTTCTTGAGTACGGGAGTGCTGTCTGGGATCCACACACCATCAGATGTGTAAACCAGTTGGAGATGGTCCAGAGACGAGC
>JAVYIG010010033.1:0-72645 GCA_035222895.1 Strongylocentrotus droebachiensis | reverse complement strand
GTGATGGCCAAGATTAAACTGATTGAATCTTTGCGCAGCATAAAACGTATGACCATTCGGTACAATCGTCTAAAAATCAAGACTATTACTTTTGGCTCTATAGCCCTAAAGTCGGTTTGACAATTAATAGTCGTTATTTTCCAACTTAAAGACATTTTCAAGCCCCATTCTTTTAAGGGGATTTCTAACTTAGTATTATCTTTCAAATGCCATTGGAATTTAACCTTTTCATTTTTTGGCCTGCAAAAAGGGACATAGTACCTTTAAGTTACGATACATAAAGTATCTCACTTCTTGTGCCCCATTCACACATAGAATATACGTTTTTTTAAATAATAAATCTTACTGCGGCTGATTCTGATAGTAAAATAAAGTGCTAAACTGACTTTTTGCCGTAATACAGGTACATGTCAAATAAGCATGATTATGGGACCCCCCCCCCCCCCCCCCCAATGCAATATGAGGTTGATTTGATTGCGATCAGAAGCTTACCAATTACTGAGATCATTTTGTTTGCACACCGGGGGAGTTAATCACAATTCAAATATGGATTTTGAATCTTACTAATTACTCTTTGTGTAAATGAGCCTAAGTGATTTACACTTTGCACACTGCAGGTAGATTGAATCATGACTTGATGTTTAGATTGCTTGAAATGACCGAGGAAGAAGCAGTCACTGCCCAGAACAACTAGATATCGAAGATTTATCAAATCCTCATGAAATTGATTTGGTTCTCTCCTGCTACTTTGAGAGCTCCTTTTATTGCCCAGTGAAATTAACAAAGTGTGTTTCCTGTGATGAAATACGTCCTTCTCCATGCTTGACACAAAGAAAACCCATTTGTTCCAAGAGTTCAGGGATGCCATCGACCCCTTTTCTCTTATTGGGCAGTTATCAATGAAAATCGGAAGAGAATGGAAATGATGGGTTGGTAATAGGGGGGTGGGGGATTGGAGGGTTTCTCTCTATAAGTCGGATGTATTTTTGTACTTCATGACGATTAGTACATAGCACCCGGACTTAATTAGATAATCATCATTGTGTGGATTATCAGTTTTGTACTCAAAATCATAGTATATCGGTCGTTAAACTAGTATAGATTTTATAATATATCGATGGTCGCGGTGTATTCAGAGGTTTTATGCATGTCAAGGTTTAGGAGATCCTACTTTGTCACCTTCTTGTTGGTGGGTGTCCAAATATCTTGGGAGTGGATGGCATAAACAAAAAGATAGGATTGTGGCAAAATGTAGCATTCATAACTTCCACCTTCTGTTATTTTAAAAGCCTTTGAACTTCTGATCCTTTCACATAGATCAATTCAGATTTATTTCTGCCAAGTTTAAAAAAGTAAACAATATTGCAATAACACCTAGAGTTCCCAATTCCATATATCCTCTGTTTGTGGCCTCTTTTGAAGACTTCATTCAAGCTTCAATATTCAGGTTTGGGGGCATTTTTGAAAGCGTTGATCACAATCTGTGACATTCACAAGTTTCCATAACCATGTTTTGTGTAAATTGTTGATCTTAATTCTGATTTTGTTGTTGTTGTTGTAAGGACTTGAGTGAGTTATAACATATTTTTTTACTAGATGATATGATTATTTGTAAATCATCGATTTCAAGAAGGAAATATATGAAACCATTGGCAGATGTTTCAACGGATAACTTTTAAACTCTGCTTGGACAATGATTTAATTTCAACAATCTCGGTGCCATTTAAAAGGAAAATCATTCCTTTTGATCTGATTTGACAAACTGCTCCTTCCTACCTTTAAGCTAACCAGTCTCACCAGTCTCCCTCCGCAGTCAATCTCTGCGGGACAGGGCGGACTGTGGAGCAACTGGCTAAATGGCAGTTAGGGAATTTGTTGATGACCTGTTCGCATGAAGAATATCAGCTCAGATGGAAAGATGAAAGATTGGGCAAGTCCTTTTGAGAAAGGTATCCACAAAAACTGTCTCGGTGAAAATGGGCTGAATGGGACCTAAGTGGATGATGACACCCCCCCCCCCCCCCCCCCCCCACCTAACTGAATAGTTCCACCATTTTATTTATTTTTTATTTTCTAAAGGGAGCAGGACTGTAGAAGCCCCTTGTAGTTGACAAGATATACCAGCATAGAATAACTCTTACTGAAGCTTATGTTACTATAAAACCAGACTTTCTTGTGATATGAAACTTTGTGAATTGTTAAGGACTGTCTTTTTCTTGGCTAGATACTTTTCTGACTTGCAAAAGTTAGCTATGTTTTTGATCAAATCTTAAGGATCTTGAAAAATGTGTGAATCTTCACTCACTACTCAGGAATTTAGATGAAATCTCAGATTTAAAATATCTAGTACTAAGTAGTGATTTGAATTATCTTTGCCTTTATCTTTATCTTTATCTTTTTGAATAACTTGGATTAAATTTGCAATGTGAAGAGGGGACATCATGTCTTAACTAGCACCCAGCATGCTCCTCCATGGGTCCACTCTATGTCGTCATGGCGCTGGGTGATGCAGGCCGATGTCTGACTTGGTTCGTCTTTGTCTCCTGCTCCAAATATCCCAATTTAGGTTGATCTGATTCTCTTACTTGAGATTCAATAACCGTCTTCTTTAATACGATGACGGGACAAGCAAGTGCATTTTATTAGCAGAAAAAATGTTTGAATTAGGAGGATGCAGCTAGTGCTAGAAGATTGTATACTGTTGTAGAATAATAAATTGTGTAGCTCTATCTGCAGTACTTACATTATGTAGTGTATGGCCAATGAACTTCTACTTCCAATGCCCTCTCCATTCATAATGTATATGAGTTCGCCCACACTCTACATAACATGGAATGAAATGTGATTAATGCAACACAATTTCCTGTTGTGCTGTTTGAAGCATGTGTGAGACAAACATTGCTGAACGTGGAAAATCTGTGTTGCCTGTTGTTTTATTATGTATTGCCTATGAATAGATTATGGTCATCTTCAATATTATTTATAAAGGGAAAATTTAATGAATTCAAGTAAAGTAAGTTTAAAATTTACCACAATAAATCATATGTATCTACCTATTATTGCTTAGTCCTCCAAGACAAAGCAGTCATTCGAAACAAAAAATCACAGATGTGCATACCCCCCAACACCCCGCTATACCCGTCACGCTCAACAACGCCAGCATGTAAACTTCCTCTCTTCTTTTCGCGGTCATTCGTTAAGGAGTGCAGATAAGTCACTAGCGCTGAATTTGGGGTTTTTTGCTCCTCGCAGCGTTTTTGGTGCATTCTTTCTGTCATTATCCAGTTCCAATTTGTTTTGATACATTTTGGTTCGGTTTTTTAACCCTCAATCACTTTAGTCTTGGCAAGAATTTAGTGTTCATTTTGCCGAGCGTACTTCCCTTTTTGAGTTCGGTCCCGGGCACAGTGTTTTGTGTTCCGGGGCTTTTTCACTGTGTGTGTTAAACTCGAATGTTACGGGATTTCTTTGTGCATACCTCGTGTGTTGTTAACGTGTGTGTATACGGTGCGGCTCTTTTGTGTTAGAGCTCGCTGTGTGTTAAGTTCTTTGTTGACGCTACATATGCGTTTTTCTCTTTCGTAGTTGTTTGCTACGTTAGGGTTGTTTTGTTACGAGTTTGTCGTGTGTTTATAAACGACGCTTTGTTTCGTTCGAGTTTGTCGTGTGTTTATAAACGACGCTGTTGTTTTGTTCGAGTTTGTCGTGTGTTTATAAACGACGCAGTTTGTTTGTCATTGACGCTGGTTGCTCGTCGATTTTGTTTTTAGTAACTGTGGTTACTTTGTTTTATTGTGTTTTGCTTTCGTTCGAAAGTTTGTTTTGTCTCATCCACAGATTTTCCAATGGACAAGGCGTCTGGTTTTGGAGTGGATTCACTTCCCCCAGTTACGGCTGTTGTCACCACCTCACTAGCGAGTGGGTTTGGTGCGGCAGGAGGGGGGGAGGTAAGGGCGTCTCGAGTACAGGCTCGAGACAGGTTGCTCCCCGCACCGGGTATTTTATGCCTGGTGTGTCTGGAGTTTTGCCCTGTAGTAAGTTACCGACGGATACCGCGTCCGGGCCAGCCAGCGGGCTGTGCTCCGGCGCCAGTATGTCGAGGTCTAAGATTCATTGACACTGAATAAAGAGACTCCTACCAGCGGCTCTCCCCCTCGTGGGTTAGCATGACTTGTAGAGGCCCCGGGCTTCACGGCCCCTGTGCTCTGTTGCGAGACAACAGCCGTGCAAAGCACGAGCCATGCATTCAAGCATGAAGTCGACCCGGATTGCGTTCACATATGAGGTGCCTGTAATCACCCCAGTGACACGCCACGGTCTGAGCTCGCTGAGGCTTCTCACGAAGTTTGACGCTCGAGCAGCTCGCTGAAGCTTCTCAGGAAGCATTCACGCGAGCAGGCCCCAGTCACACTGACCAAAGGGTTTCGCTGAAGCTTCGCACGAAGTGTTGAAGCGAACAGACCCCGGTCACACCGAGCAAGGTGTTTCACTGAAGCTTCTCTCGAGGCATTGCTGTGTGAGGGTCCCGGTTACACTATACCGTAGGGGTTTCGCTCATGTTTCTATGGAATCAGTGAGGCGTGACGACCCAGGTCAATTGACCCTAGAGCCGAGCTTGACAAAGCTAACACGGCCGAGATGCCTCCTTTGTTAGGGGTTGTCGCTCAAGTTTCTTTAGAAGCAGTGAAGCGAGACGGCACAGGTCAATCGATCGTATTGCCGAGCTTATGAAAGCTAGCAAGACCAGGAAGCCTTCCCTTCGTCCCCCGTTGTAGCGGGTAAGAGGCAGAAGGGTCCGAGCGCCCAGGCTTTGTCTGGGTTGGTGGGCTATTGTCTTGGCAGGTGCACAAATTGGCGAAAAATTTGTCACCCGGCACGCTTGTGGTTCGGTGCCTACCGTAAACCGTGCCCCGGCTGGTGGTGTTCGACGGGGCCGTGCTTTTTGTCCTCGGATTCGGATTATTTTTCCGAATTCTTGGGTGTCCCTCCTGTGGCGTTGATTTTGTCACCCCATACAGTCGGCTTTTCGTTAGGCTTTGTGTCTACGGCGCCCGCTTCTCTCGGTGCGTCTCCGGGAGAGGAGTCGTTTGACTCACTGGTTTTCTGGCCTCAGCTTTAGGCTGTTGGTGTGGCTGGGACTCTGTCGCCAAGGTCTCGCTCACGTTTCTATAGAAGCAGTAAAGCGTGAGGTTCGAGTCAGTTTGGCCGTGGAGCTATGCTTGAGAAAGCTAGCTAGGCCGAGAAGTCCCCTTCGTCCCCCGTTGCTACGGGTAAGAAGCGGAAGAGTTCGAGCGTCCATGCTTTGGCTGGTTCGCGGGCTCAGAAGGCAAGAAATCGACGCCGGTGTCGTCTTTGTCGAGTTCTGCGCAGGCAGAGCTCAGGGCTCTCATGTTGCAGTTGTTCCGTCAGCTGGGCGCCCCATCTGTATCGGCGGGTGAACAAACTTTGATGTCAAATTTGTCACCCGGCACGGTATCGGGTGCGGTTTTTTCCGTCCCCCGTGCTCCGGCTAGTGGTGTAGCGGAGCCTGTCATTTGTCTTCGGATTCAAATTATTTTTCTGAATTGTCGAGTACCGCTATTCTGACTTCAGAATCTTTGCCTCTTACAGTCGGCGCTCGGTTAGACTTTGTTTCTCCGGCGCCCGTTTCTCTCGGCGCTCTGCTGGGTGAGGGGTTGTTTACCTCAGTGGGGTTTTATTCCCTCAGCCGTATGATTCGGTCATGCTGGTTTGTCAGTGTGACTGGGACTCGGCCTCCGTTGTCTCGGAGGGTTCGCAGCTGGCCTCGGGCCCGAGTCGATTTTCGGGTCTGGGCTCTGACGCGAGGGTTTTGTTAGAGACGTATCTTTGTGTTACTTTTCTCGCCCCAGTGCTAGTGGTAGTGTTCCGTTTTCGCTGTTTCGACAGCGTTCTTCTCCGGATTCTATACCTCTTTTGAGGAATTTATTTTCTCGTGCAGGGCGGACTTTTTGCGTGATATCCCATCTTTTTGTGAGGGTATTGCCACGTACGGCTGATCTGTTCCTTTGTGGGGACATTAGTTTGAGGCTTTGTTTCGTTTTTCAACGATCGCCTGGTAGTTGGAAGGGATGGTACCCAGCTCGTGGTTTGTTAAGCCTCCTCTTTTAGCAGAGGTAATTAGTGCGGAGGTGGTTTTTGGGCCCCTCTCGGTGTGTCGTTTTCGTATCATGTTCACCGCCCGTAAAGCTAAAGCTGAAGCTCTAGTATAGGGCCGTGAAGCTCGTTTCACCACCCGTTTTTTACGGGTGAGAAGCGGAGGGGCTCGAGGCCCTATTCACACCGGCCGTAAAGTTGGGTTTTGGATAGTGAGGCCGTGTAGCTCACTTCGCCGCCTGTATCTACGAGTGAGAGGCGACAGAGCTTGTTGCCCTGTTCACACCGCCTGTTTAGCTTAAGTTTAAACTCTAGTTCGGCCGTGTAGCTCGCTTCGTCTCCGGTATTGGGGGTAAGAAGCGGAAGAGCTCGTCCACCCGTTTTCGGCTGGGGCTGGAGCTAAGTTTGTGCTGTTGAGCGCGGAGTTGTTCCGGCTTTTCACGACCAACTTTGTCGAGAGGGGCCCTGATTTTTCTCTAGCGAGATGCATGTAATCGCCGCCGTGAAATGAAAGTGTTCAGGCTCGCTTTGACTTTCCGTGAACTGGAGCTGACGCTCTAGCACGGCCGCGAAGTTCGCTTCGTCCCCCGCTTTTGGAGGGAGAGGCGGTGGAGTTCGCGGCCATGGTTACGTTGCCCGGTAGCTAGAGCTAAGGCTCTGGCAGGGCCGTGGAGTTTGTTACGTCCCCCGTTTTTAGGGGTAAGAAACGGAAGGGCTCGTCCGCCAAGTTTCGGCTGGGACAGGAGCTAAGAAGGCGAAGTCGAAATTCTCGCCGATGTCTGCCTTTTCTGCCTCCGCTCAGGCTGAGCTTCGGGGCGTTTTGACAAACGACTACTGTTCCGCCGAGTTCGGACTGTGTCCATCCCCCATGAGTGGCAGTTTATTTAGGGCTGTTGCCGGGGATATAATTCTGTTACAAGCCGTGCTGTCTTGTCCGGACCGGCCAGCTTCGTAGAAGGCGCGGGCTGTGCGTAGTTGTTTACAGCAATTCGTGTCGTCGGGGGCGAAATTGACCCTGGTTTCACAACCATCATTGGGTTCGCGAGTGACCCCGTTTTCTCAAGCGAGGTGTTTCTATTCGCTAAGTCTTTCGTTGGAGTGGGGAGGCGATACTGCTCCGTTCCCTCCGGCTGAGAAGGCGGAGTGGTGGTTTGGCGGCCAGGGTTTAGCGTCAAACGTTTCAGTCGGCCGTTTCTGTTTCCGCTCGGGCGGCTTTGAGTTTTTTTTGGGGGGGTTTGATATTTCTTTCGCTCGGGCTACTGGGGCTTCCAGTTGTTCCGGCAGACGCCAATATTTTTGGCATCAAATTTATCACCCCGTTCGGGCGAGGGCTTGGTGCCTATTTCTGCCCGTGCGCCGGCTGGCTTTGGGCCGGACTCGGTCGCACCGTACTCGTTGTCAGTTGTATTCGCTGAGTTTGCGAGTGTGTCTGCTGTGGCGTGTAAGTTGTCACCATGTTTATGGGAGTTGTTAGTTGGGTTACTGAAGTTTCAGTAAACCTGGCGGCGGGCTTCGCGGTTTTTCAGGTGGAGCTTTACTCCTTTTTTCTTGCCCGTGCTTTGGACGGCTTTTGAGTCGGCCCCGGTCATATGCCTGACTCAGTTTCGGGTTTGATTTATGAGTCTCGGATGTTACTTCTCCGGCATCCGTTAGACTTTTTAGGCCCAGATTGCCTGTTGCTGTGTTGGCTTGCCACCTTGTGCCGTCGGCTCTTGATTGGGGTTAAGCCTCCGGCTGTTTATTTAGTGCTCCTCTGGGGGCAGCTACTATCGGCGCCTTGCCCCGTTTTGGGAGGTTGGTGCCCTCGGTCCGTCAGTCTGACTTGGACTCTGTCTGCCGGTTTTCTTATGTGTTTCGGGTTCTCTGTTGAGTTGCCTCCGTGACAGAGGGCCCCCGGTCACGGGGTGGTTTCTACCACCAAGTGTTGCAGCCTGGTGCGGTGTAGCATGATAGTGATGATCGGGCTGGTTCTGTAGCTAAAACCCTACAGCCTTTTAAGGTGTTTGGGCAGGCTTCGTCACCCGACGTTTCGGCATAGGGTAGGAAGCGTTTGTTTTCGGATTGTGTGTCTCCGATTTTGGCCTCATCTGAGAAGGCCACCGACCGCCCAGGGGGCTGGTGGGGGATTTGCCCCTGCCCCCGGGGTATCTTGGTTGGACTCGGTTACACTTTCTGGTGTTTCTGGTTCTCGGTCTGTTTCGGGATCCGTTTTGCTAAGCTCGGCTTCTGTGAAGCTCTGTGCTGTTGTTAGTCTTTTGCGGGGTCTTTGCCTGTTGGTGGCTAGACTCCCACTGTCCTTTTCCCTTGCTACTCCTCTGTGAGAGGAGTCGGTAGGTGGATCAGTTTTCTCCTTACCCCTCTGGGGTTTTTGGTTTTTGCCTTGATAGCGTTCTGCTTTTTCTTATCAGGCGGGAGCCCGTCTCACCTGTCTCGTGGGAATCTATCTTTGGATGGATTGTGGAGGCGGTACAGACTGCGGGTCCCGAGGCCCTCTCGGAGGGTGTGCGTCCTCGTGCGCATGATGCCAGGGGTCTTGGTACCTCCTGGGCTTTGTTTTGGGGTTGCCCTTCATGATATTATGAAGGCTGCCTTTTGGTTGTCGCCGAATACGTTCATCGCGTGCTATCTTTAGGATGTGCCGGCGAGTGAGGAGCGTTTTGCTACGGCATCGTTGTTGGTGGCTTCGTCTTCGTTGGTTCCCCGCTAACCTTTTTTGTTTGGGACATGCCTCCCGCTTGCATCTGTGTTGGTCTAAGCAATAATAGGTAGATACATATGATTTATTGTGGTAAATTAGTTAAATCAGAACTGATTTTATTATTTACTATATAAATCTATGTATCTACCTATGTCCCTCCCTCCGGCCCCTCTCCTTGTTAGCAACATGTCCCTGTTCTGTATCTGGGACCGCTGTAAGAGAGGAAGTTTACATGCTGGCGTTGTTGAGCGTGACGGGTATAGCGGGGTGTTGGGGGGTATGCACATCTGTGATTTTTTGTTTCGAATGACTGCTTTGTCTTGGAGGACTAAGCAATAATAGGTAGATACATAGATTTATATAGTAAATAATAAAATCAGTTCTGATTTAACTATTTAAGTCTAGATGCATATTTCTATCACATATCTCCTGATTCTGCAATCTCTTTTTGTTTGTTGTGGTAGCATCAGAGACAAATGGTTTGCATGTAATAACTTCATGCAGGAACCATATTTTTACCAGCCTCTAAGATTGCCTAGTAAAGTGGTTAAATCAAAATCCGGTATTAGTCATCTCGTCTGAGTAGACCATCTTTCTCATAGCGACCACAGATAACATTGATTTATGCACGTTCCCCTTCTCCTCCCAATTGTTCCTGAGTAATAAAAGAAAGGCGGTTCAACAAAAGTGCAATATCATTTCATACAAGGTAGATTTGTATTCATCAAAATGAGATTGTGGCGAGGAACTGGGCGGCTTTACACCGAGCGAGCAGTGCGAAGAACAGCATCCGCAGCTCACTGCACCACTGCCCGCAGACAAGGCCGCCAACATGAAATGCAATTTATGCGGGTCGCTAGCGTTTCATATTCGCTCCTCTCAAGAGAGAGTGTGGCGGTTGAAGCTAGTCTCGGGCAAAGATTCGTTCGGGAGATAGGAGTGAAATTGTAGAAGAGGGAGTCAGGATTGGGTTATATTGGACAATTCAGTGCGGGATAGAGACTGTTTGTAGCTCCCGGCACGCTGAGATTTTGTGATCAGATTCTAGTGTAAGCCAAGTGGCTGTTGAAGTATTGCTGTATGAAAATATGGAATGCATAGATCTGTTAGATCGACAGGGAGGGTGTAAATGCTTTGTAAATGAAAGGCTTTAACCTTATCATACCCTGTATGGGTGTATCAGCCAAATTAATGTGGACAGTTTTACTACCACAATGCACTTTTTACTACCATCATGCAGCTGCCACATGAAGGGTTAGTGAACTTTGGCATTGATCTTTTGAAAGATAATGACCCTTCAATCAGTTGACAAAGAATACATGGACATGGATATCATTAACAGAATTAACAGAACAATAAGGAGGAAATTAAGAAAGGTACATTCTCCGAGAGAATACGCTGAATAATGGTGATAGAGAAGTACAAGAAGGACTATTAAAAGTAGAACATTACTTCGACAATAGCAATGTGTATTGCAGGATTTCCCTTTGGACAATAAATTCCTGCTGAGCATACCAGCATGTATGCATTAGAATTTAACCATCTTGTGAAATGTGAAGCAAAATACGAGAAGTACAATGTACATTTTGCAAAAATAAGCAGGAAATTACTATCAATACTATACTGAGATCAAATTTCTAAGAACATGCCCTTGGGGTTTGTAATTATTAAATAGAACAGATCATATGAAATAATGGAAATTGCCCTGTTGGGTTCCTTGTGACTAGTAGAATAGGTATGAGGGGGTTGAATCCATTGGGAGAACCAATAAGCCCCGTTGACCCCTCTCAGGGTTGGAGGAAACTCTTGGAGTAGCCTGTCTTCCATACCAAATTCATTTTCATTTATCCATTTTCATTTATTCAGTCTTATTAAAGTTTAAGATTTTGAATAGTAGACAAGATGTCATATGACTTTTATTTCTGACTGCCTTCTTTTGTAGGAGATTTATACAGTCATAGTCTATATTTTTTCAAGACTTGGTGATACATATTTCAGTTATGATAAGGCCTCCTTTCGTTTTAAAGAGAGAAAGACCCTTTTGGCCTGGAAGTGACCTAACAGTAACACCTTGCTCTTGTGCCAATTATGTGTGCTTTATTTCATCGATGGTGTAGGGTTAGGGTTACGTCAGGGTGTAGGATAGGTTTAGGGTTAGGTATACTGTTTGGTCGAAGGTTGAATTTATGAATTTGCCCAGAGTATGATATTGACTGCAGAACATTTGTCTCCCGAACCATGTGTGAGAGAACCAGCCTGGAAGCCAGGCTAAAATGGGAGGAGAGGGTATTGCCCCTCTATGATTCATTCATCCAAGTCCTATCGCAGGTCAAACCAGGTCATCAGGTAAAGATGGTCCTTTATGGAAGGCATCCTTGGAGGAAGTAACCATCACATGTGCTCTTTTGATTGGAAGCCGACATTTATATAACTATAAAGCACTTGTACCATGGTCATAAATGGTGTAACGCCCATTTGGTTATAGGTCTTTGCCTTATATTGTTGGGCAAAGACATATAATTGTTCAACATTCATGGTTTAGAGTTGGATTGGACATTGGACATTTTTTCAGGCTTCCTAAATTACAGAACCAAGGGCAAAATGTGGCCATTTATTTTTATGTTTTTGTTGTTGAAATTTAGTACTTCTAGCATGGAAAATTAAGTACTTTAGAAAGATATCTTCAACATTTTTGCTCGAAGACCAACCCTAAAGTAATGTTACATAAATGTAATATTAAAACTGACATCATCATAGAATCCAGTTTCTTAATTTTGTTTAATTATTTAACATTAACTTGCTTTGGCAGTACCATAAAAATTCATTGCCATTCGGGTGAGAAGAGATATTGATCTTCATATTTGACTTGGGATATATGGCAACTTTCTTTTTTGAATTATTTAGTGAATTTCATAATCAAGAGTCAAATGATACAGCCTACAATAAGGCATTAAGTAAATAATGAGACCTACCCATCCACCTATCTAGACCGATCAAGAAAAGGGATCAGAGACACGACTTCCAAAATCATATGATGCTGCGATGTGCACCTCAGTAACATCATCCCAACTGCCAGTATACATACATTCAACATAATGGCGATCATATTTCACCGTCTGTTGGGTAATTTTGTGAACATTTATTCATCTCATCACCCAAGGTATCTATCTAACAAGATCACTGGGGAAATCCAATATCAGGCCAACGTATCCTTGGGCAAAGCCTAATCCCTATAGCTGTAATTACAAGCCCCTATGCACGAATAGGTTTAGATAGTCTCTGACAGATAGACCTTGTGTCGCTGATACACATAGAATTTCTTTCAATATTAATGTGTCGTCTTCATGGAAGATCAGATCTCTTATAACTCGGGGCTCCACATTAATTTTGTCTGTACATTTTTTACAGCATATACAAGGGTCAAGATAAAAATTTGCAAGGGACCCATGGATTTTATTTTAGATCAGGGTTAAAATTTGGAAGTCCATATATGCCCCACCCCAGTCTGTATTGAGCTCTATTTTAATATTATTATCATTTATTCGGAAAAAACAAAGAAAATCATTGAATACAAAAAAAAAGAGTACATTTGGAAGAGAGTCACATGGATGCCGGGAAGAGAAAATAATTATATGCTCATTTAAGATTATGTGTAAAGGTACTTAAATATGTGGACAAACAAAATATAAAGAATGATGAATTGAACTATTTATCTATCAAAGCATGCCAATGAAAAAGCTCCCTATGTGAGTTTGCTTTTATCGTGTTTGATCTGCAATGTTCATAAATAATATTTTCTCTAGAGCATGAGATTGAATATGATATACGGCATTAGACTTGGCGGGTGTAGAGCCTTGAGAGAAATTATCTATAAATATGAGGATGCAAGCTATAATGCATTCCGACACCAAGCCTGAGTGAAATTAATTGCTCATGAAAAATTGTCTGCAACGTTCATTAGCGGAAGATAGGGACCCCCTGTCTGAGCGCTAGAGACTACATCCATTGATTGCTATACCATTGCGGTGCAAAGATCCCTAGTCTGTTTTCATGAATGGTAGGATATCAAGTTCATTGTATCATTAACCTACCTTAACGTTCAGACATGGGGAAACTAAAACGTTTCATACGATTATAGGGACATGTATATGATAGTAACTATGCACCTTGCATGGGAACTTCCTTTAATAACATGAAGATTCAATGAATAATCAATGTTGACCTGACTCCATGCTCCCTCATGGAAAGCTATACATATCAATACATTTCAATAAGTTGTTTTGTGTGAACGCGTTATAGTAAAGTGGAGGTTTAGGCAATGTTTTATTTGATAATATAATGAAGAATTAAGGTTTATTTGGGTTATGCACATGAGAATTATTACACATCAGTGAACAAAATAGTAGACCCAGAGTGATATGCCTCCTAAAATCTTAAAGATTCAAATAAATGAAAAAGGGCCCCATCAGATTTTGTCAATGAGTAGTACATACAAATATTGAAACACACTAGAAGATGGCTGTATACTTCACAAACAAGTTTTTTAAATCCTTATACAATATTCTCATACAATCTTCTCTTACAGTATGATCCACCCTGTGTGTACACCCCATTTGCCATATGGTCATCGATATGCATCTCTTCATATGTTTCTATATACACATTTGTTCACTCGTGTGAAAGAACCGCTATTTTATTACATTGTGAATGACTCTAGATCAAGTTCATGGTATAATTGACCTAGCTGATGTATGGGTCTCCCATCCCTGTATCTGAAACCATGTCCAGACTCTATTGTAACTGAGAATAACAAGGGACCCCAGTACGTTGACCTGAGGTGGACCCGTACTGTCGGAATTCCATTAATTAATCGTTCCGCGCTGAAGAGCAATAGGATATTATCAGGGTTGTTAAATTCCTCTGTTCGTATGGAGGATTAATCGAGTGAGAATATGATTAATTTAGCATCAATTGGAAGTATACTGATATGACATTCCATATAACTTTCTGTATATTTTGTACAGAAAGGAGATACAGTTGAAACTAATGATCATCTAGATGTAAATTGCATGCAAACAAGTTTTGTGTACTCTTCTATGTGGTAGATTTTATCACAATAAAATTGACTGGTATGTCAATTTTACATTGAAAGTGCCTTTTCTCCTTAAACAATGACAAACATGAGAACAATTTGCATAGAATTGCATATTTCGAAACAGAACCTGTGTACTTTTTGTCAAAGATATAGGATAAAAGGTTAAGCTATATTTTAATTTTTGTGTAGTAAAAGAAACTAATCTCAGAAACGTGAATTGCGGTATTCCCATGTGACTAATTCACCCCCAATCCCACCCCAAAAATAAAGGGGACTGGAAATAAAGCGTTATTAAACTCTTCAGATTTTATACCAGGAATTTTTACAATTGTTTGAGGAGAAGTCTGTTTGGTTGATTCTTGTGGATACACCTGACCTTAAAATGACCTCGAGTACAAACCCACAATTCTTTGCTTGAGGTCGCTACCTGCTAGCAGTCCGAACAAACAATAGACATTATTGCTCCTTGTGGCCTATAATTTAATCTTTACCAAAGAATTATTGGTATTAGAATATATATTAATTCTAAAAAGATGAATATAAGAATTGTATTAAGTGCATGTAGTTCATGTGGACAGGGTTCAAACTGTTATTAATTTTGATATATTTTATTATAAATACCGGTAGTGTCAATGGGAATGTCAATGTTAAGATGGGTAAACACATTCAACTTCTACTTTTTATAGCAAACTATAAATTTAATTTTAGTTTATATGTCTAAAAAAAGTTTTGCACGAATCTAGACATCAAAAGGTCATTCAAATTGTCATGGAATTGATAAGGAAATGGAATAGTACTATAATTACTATTATATTGTATAGTATTTGTTTAAAAATCTTATTCTAAAACCCCTGAAAAGAACTTTAGAAGGGGTACTTTCCTCATCTACACTTTATCAACCAGAAATAACTCCTATTTTCTTTCTTGCCTTCAATTGCTTTGGGGCAATCTCCATAGCTTAAACATACCGGTTTACCTAGGAATTATAAGCTTCTGATACTGATCTTACATAAATGATGAATGAATAGTAATGAGATTTATATCTCTTGCCTCTAACGATTGGGGTGTGCTTATACCGGTGTTTACCCTTTTCATATTCCTTGTTGCTCCTGTCGACTACTATATTAGATTGGAGGCTTGTTTAATGATAAATAATTTCCTGTGATCTCTGTCAGAGAAGTGTAGGGAATTATCAGATCATTTTATCACATTTACTTTGTTTTTGTGATTGTAGGGGGATCAATATTGGTGCACTAGTTCGGTGGTTGAGTAGTGATCTTGTAATTGAGAGGTTCTGGGTTCGAAACAAATCCTTGTTTTGGTCCTCAATTACCAATTCCCTCAGATATGATGTATACCAATCAGTCCCCCTTGTTGCTTATCTTTAAATATCAAATATTCTTGCGTTCCCAGCATTTGACTGGGTTGCATGAATAAATTGTTACATTATATCATTTGAACATTTTACATACAAGTTTCTATAACTTCATGAAAATGGAAGTGTAATATATAGTTTATCAGGACAGTATTCCTTATTTCCATGTGCATTCATTCTTCTCATGTTACATTATATCATTTGAACATTTTACATACAAGTTTCTATAACAAGTTTCTATAACTTCATGAAAATGGAATTGCAATATGTTGTTAATCAGGACAGTATTCATCATTTCCATTTCCATTCATTCATTCATTCTTCTCATGTTATTCCTTTACTTCTCACAGGTGTGATTCGTACCACCGAGGAGCTGGACAGAGAGAGTACCCCACACTACTGGCTGACCATCTACGCCCAAGACCACGGCGCCATCCCGCTCCACTCTGTCGTCCAGGTCTTCATCGAGGTCCTGGACATCAACGACAACGCCCCTCTCCCAACGCAGCCGGTCTTCAGGGCGGAGGTGCCAGAGAATAGCCCCATGGGTGTGTACGTGCTGACGGTGGAAGCGGTAGATCCAGATACATCGTCCAGCGGGAACCTGACGTACAGGCTGAAGACCAACTCAGCGAAGAAATACTTTACCATTGATGAACGCACAGGTGAGACAAATGTCCTGATTACCTTTAGTCATCGTATACATGTAGTCTGCTGAGAATTGGAACAGCAGTATATCGTGTACATACAGAGGGGTTAGGGGTAGGAATGGCGCTTGATCCACAGATGTAGTTAGGGATTCAAACTTTGTTCAAAATTGAATGCTGAGCAGCTATTTGACATATAATCAGTCAGTTGTATCTAATCCCATAGTACCTTGAATTTCACAATGGATTTTATTCAAATTTATTGTATTTGTCTGTCCATCTTTCAGGAATAATTTAATTTACCATACATCACCATTTTTGCCAGAATACCCCCAAATTTATTTGTGTACCCCAAATTTTTTGTGAAGATGTTGGATTAGTTGGATTTTGGCAACATAATCTGTACTGTTCCACTTGATTGCATTGCTACCTCTTGTGGAAGCAATGAAATGAACTAAGCCTTGATAGAATGGTAGGATACGATTGTCAACGCTCTTCTACAACATGTAGGCTTAGAGCACTGAGATGGGCTCAGAATGCTTGTTTGGTAGGATTAGCGTGGAATTGATTTATTGGGTTGGCAAGTTATTTCCCCGGAGTTCACGTTGGGGTTAGGTTTGATGGCAGAGTCTGTCACAGCAGCGGTGCCTGTGATGAACAAATAAGCAGGGATGTTCGGTCTTTGATGGAAGATGAGGGAGAGGGAGGGAAAGACTGAGATGGAAAGATGGAGAGATAGGCGTAGATGAAGTAGAAGGAAAGAGGGAGGTTGAAATTGTATTATACTTTGATTTAGAAAGAGAGAAAGAGCTTATAGAATTTAGTGGTGCCTGAGATGGACAAATAAGCAAGGATTTTTGGTCTTTGATTGAAGATGAAAAAGGGAGAGTAGGGTTGAAAAAGAAAGAGATTGAAAGAAAGAGATAGATGGCTGATGTAGATGGATAGCCTAGAGGGAGAGATTGTGTAATGGAGTATACTGTCATCATTGACGTAGATAGAGAAAAAGAACTGTATTAATGGTGTGTCTGATGAACAAATAAGGAGGGATTTTGGGTCTTTGATTGAGGATAAAAGAGGGAGAGTGGGAGCAAAAAGGAAAATGACAACAGAGAGAAGGAGGTGGAGAGACAGATGGGTGAGGTAGATGGAGATGGAGATATAGAGAAAGGATAGCAATTGAACAGTTCAGGATACTGTGTTATGGGTAGGAGAAATGCTTATAACATTCATATTTAGTTTAAATGAAATACCAAGTACAATATCTTTCAGTCATTTGGACTATTTCCATGAAGAATCGCATTGCACTCTTTCTTGAAAGTAAGAATGACCTTCCAGTAACCCCCTTTGAAATTACATTTTGGATGTATTCCATTCCTTTCTCTCGATTAAAGAATATTCCGCATGCATGAGCTATTCGTGAGAATACTAATGCCCATCTTTATATGGACATTAGGAAGGCCACCGTGAAACAAACTTTGAAATGAGAGGGAAATTTTTCTTTTTTAATTCTATATTTCATTCATAAGAAATAATACACAAGTTTTCCAGACATTTCGTGAATGGTAACTCAGCATGGGGCTAATGCTAGTGTCCATGTTTGTATTTGCATCCTAATCCCATAGTAGCAGTTTATTCCTCTTTCTCTCGAGCTGCATAACCCCGAAAATTTGTAACAGTGAGCAGAACGTGCCGCTCGTCAAGCCTTCAAATTCGAATATTTCCGACAGAATGTACACACAGCCCGAGGGTCAGTCCAAGTTTGGGTGTAATTGGCTTTCCACCAAATCTAGAAATGTGGTATTAATTAGCGGGTCAAATAACAGGGTTTTTTATGCCTTGGATTTGGAAGGTGTATGACCTCTTTATAAGTTGTTTCCACTAGGCTTCTAGGGGAGTGTTGCATTACAGCTTGCTTGCTCCGTAAGCCAAACAGGAGTTATGGAGTTGAATTGGGCTTAGTATTCCTGTAAGCATATTTTGCGCTGCCTTGAACACTATATATTTAATTATGGAAATGAACTTAGATTAGAGCCTCGGTAGTTAATAGGACTAAGTGGCCGATTGAAAACACATGCAGAGCCATATGCTTGTACCATTTGTTTTTAATCTGATTTGTTTGTCAAAACTGTGAGATCAGAGAAGTTTTAAATGACAACTTTTCTACTTCTCATTGGGGTAATCTTTTTATTAGCAAGATTGACTTGATTTCAGTTTGATGATGGTTAAAGGTTGACAAATGCAATGATTTGATGATACAGTGGAAGTTTTTTTAAATATTGAAGTAAAGAGCAAAGAGCCAAAGAGTGTCTGGGAGCTGGGAGGAAAAGCAGAAAAAATTGTTGGAATAGAAAGAGTTGTTTGCATTGCTTTTAGTTGAATTCTTTCTTAACAGTGATCTTTTATTAGCAAAATTTACGGTAGTCGATTTTAATTCAATAATGGTGGAAGGCTCTTGTACAAAAGAGCACACAACTTGATAATGTAGTGAAGGAATCGTGAACTCGTTCAAGTCAAATGCAAAGAGCGTTGTGGTGTGGATGGAATAGAATGAATAAAAAGAATTGTATTCATTGCTTTTTGATTCAAATACCTTCTTTTGAAGTAGACAGGAAGCCCCCATTGAGAGGTCCATTCATCAGGAAGGTTCAGGAGCCCGAAATAGTTTGCCATTTCTTTTGTTGCTTTCCAGACACGGTGATTTCACCATTCACCCTGTCCTGCAAGAAAGATCTTCCCCATTTTCTATGAGCCATTATGAAAATCGCAGCAAGTGCCCCATTTCTGCCTTTTGGTTGGTGGTTTGTTATTATTCTCCGCACTTTTCAGTCGTAACACGGCTCTGCTAATTTGGCGAGTATCTCTCCTCGAGAATAACAAACACACTCTCATGAATACTTACAAGAAAGTGAGCTAGATTCAGCTGATTCCACTTGTAAGGATCACTTGTTTCAAGAAGAATGCTTTGAAAGGGATTTTGTCCATTTTAGTGCAGATTAAATATAATTGTTTATTGCCTGGTAATTGTTATCACTGCATATCAATCCGAAGAAGGGTGTATTTTTCAGTTTTGTAAGTAAGGACAAGAAGGAGATTAAGTTCTTTGTATATGATTAAGTACTTTTTATATGATTATCTAACTTGTGAAAAATGTTTCTAATGAAATGTTCCCTGAAATCTGGAGAGTAAAAAATGCAGAAGTATGTTTCAATACTAATTGTTGAGTGTAGAAATTTCTTTTCACTCTCGTAAATTATGCTTACTTGAGATTTGTATTATTCAATCTTCAATTTTTTTTGCTGTTTCATCATTAGCATGTCAAGTGTACAAGTTGACTTCTTTGATCTAGGTAGATCTATGAAAAATTTACCAAGTATATCTTGCACTTCAGTACAAAAATTAGTAGCATGTCGGCTTCATGCATATCAACTCCTTTAAAGTTCAAAATTGTGTATAGAATGTGCAAGAGAGACTTTTTCAATTTTCACTATTCTATAATCATGATATTGTGTAAGAACTTTAAAAGCACAAGCAAGCAAGCATTCTGAGAGTAGATGCACTGTTCATCCTTTTAACAGGACAATGTCTTTGTAACATTTCCGTTGCGCCCGTCCACTTCAACCACCTCTAAGGCTCTCACCCCTCTTCCAGCTCATGATTTCATTGGAAGCCTCAATGTAAGCCTTTGACTGATCAAATGATTTATCTTATTGATCCCGCCTAATCAATGAATAATGAAAGACTGGGCGAACATTAAGAATAGGGAAATGCCATCCATCTCCACAGGGTGCATGGCTGTACGGCCCTGAGAGGTGTTTAGAGCAGAATCGACCGGTGGGATTAGATCCGGATTATGTCACGGAGAAGAAAAGACGGTCGCGCCAAATCGAAAAAGTTCTGAAAAGTGTTGTGAAGTCGTGTTTATGTTCTGTCAATTTTCGAGCCTACCTTTCATATTTCTTTTTGATTCTGACATGGATAGTTGGCGTGCAGGAGGTCTGTAAGCATTGATAGGTCTATTGTTGACTTGTCACCTTTACCAGCAGCATTTTAAACAAGTTACGGTAGATAACCCGCAAAGGGAATGAAACTGTTAACTTGGGGAGAAGAAGAATGTCAGCTTTCAAAGTCCGGAAATAGATCAGTTAGACCTCTAAAATCATATTTCGTCAGTGCCATACTTATGGTGCACTTCCATGACAAAGCCTTCCTTTTGCAAGCAGAAAGATACGTTAGATTGTAGATTTTCTCTTTGGAAAAAAAAATTAGAATATGAATATTTAAAGCATTTATGTATTATCTGAAATTCTGTGAAAACCACTTGTACCAGACTTTAAATGTACACCACAAAATTGTTGAAAGATATGTTTCAAGAAGAAAAGAGAAATTACAGAGGTAGACGGAGAAACAGAGAGAGAGACAAGGGGAAGGAGGGACAGAAAGAGAGAGAGAGAGAGAGAGAGAGAGAGAGATAGAGAATATAAACAAAAATAGAGAGAGTGAGATAGATAGATAGATAGAATAGAAACAAAAAAAGAGCGAGAGAGAGAGAGAGAGAGAAAGAGAGAGAGAGAGAGAGAGAGGAGGGGAAGAAATCAGAAGCAAAAATGATAAACTATACATTTAGATAGATAGCAATATCATGTTGAGTAGGTGACAGGTTAGGAGGTGACTATGAAATCATCTGCTGAGACCCAGAAGGCTTTATCTCCGATCGAAATAATGAGTTCGTGTTTTTCGGACATTCAGCAGACCATCTAGATGGACCAAAACAAAAATGAAATGGAGCTGATGAAGCAAGGATGCAAACATGCCAAAAAACACATTCTTAGTTATTACAAATATAAACAAATACAATCAAGTAACAACAACAACAAGTGGGACAATTAATAGCTCCACAGCTGACCAAGCGGATGACGAATCCATCAATAATTTCTTGAATAGCGGATACCAATTGAAATCATTACGGGACACCTGACTGACAAACTCGCAAGGTTTCTAACTATCTATTGGTATTTTGGTTTGACGGAATGCTTTGAAGTGGTGGCGCATCCTTGTATTGTCAGCTGCACTTGTATTGTTGTCGTAGTCTGATGGACAAAGAGGGACGAAGATGGACTCTGTTTGTTTTTCACTTTGATCTTTCATTTTGGACTCTGTTCTGCACAAGTCAAAGTCTTTCTATTGTGTAACTTGGACATGGTTTGAATAGTTGACTGTATTTCCTCATTTATTTCACTTTTTCTTCATATTTAGATGTGGTGCTCTAGATTGATTTGACCCCCCCCCCCCCCCCCCATTCCACACTCGTACAAGAAAGTGTGGCCCTTTATTTCAATTATGAAGATCATGACCTGTAGGCAAATTCAAGAATTCTTAAAGGGGATATTGACAATTTCCACTCAACACTAGCCCTATCATAAATCACACTTCACAATTATGAAATGGAAATTGCATAATGATCCCCTCCAATATTGGAAGAGGG
Organism: Strongylocentrotus droebachiensis; assembly: GCA_035222895.1. Taxonomy (NCBI): domain Eukaryota; kingdom Metazoa; phylum Echinodermata; class Echinoidea; order Camarodonta; family Strongylocentrotidae; genus Strongylocentrotus; species Strongylocentrotus droebachiensis. The sequence continues at coordinate 51,231 of JAVYIG010010033.1, read as the reverse complement.
GTAACAGCAAAACCAGAAATTTTGCTCATGAAAATGTTGTGCATCATTAGCGAAGTCCGCTTTTGCATCAAGAAACTTTTGTGCATTACAATAATATAGTATTAGGATATGCAATTATGCATGATTAATGAATTTTGTGGTGCAAAACTTTGTGAATCTGGACCATGTGCGTAATTTGCGACAGCTTCTGGTTTTAAAGTTTTATAGAAGGTAGACTACGGGCAACAGATCCCACACACTGGCCTCAGTGGACTGTGACCGTGGAACAGAAAAGATGGTCTGGAGATGCGGGGGCAAAATCAATACCCTTCCAACCAACTTGTTTGTGCCCTGTAGCCACCCATCACTGTAATTAAGGGCTAGGGTTAGACGTAACCCTGTACATAATGGCTAGCCCTGCCCATCATCGATACCAGTATTGACAATTAGCGCCATAATTATTGTCTCAGGGTTTTTAACGAAAGAGGTTAACCTTCCATAAAAATTGGGCGGTTAATGGTGAACCTTCAAGCAAAGTTGTTTCCTTGAAAGAAAAATGATTTATAGAGTGGTCTTTCCATATAAACAAGCCATGGTCTGAAAAATGGGCCAGAACAGTACTTTCAGCATTTTTACTCTTTACAATAATAATCTTTATAATTGTTAGAATGTGAAACATTCAGTTTAAAGTTAAAATGTTTTGAGTTTTGAAATAATTAATAATTCATGCTAATGTATTATTTCAAGAATTAGTAATGATATTTTTGCCCTAAAAGGAAATTAGATGAAGGTGACCCCTAAAAGGGATAAGTACAGGATACAAAGTATCATTGATAAGCCATTTCATCTTTCCGACATTTAATCTCTACATAACATTATTCCCACTTGGCTTGGGGCAGCCTTTAAAACCATGCCCCGCCGGGACAGGTTATTTTAAATACAATGCAGACTTCTTGCAAAGATGTTTTCTACTTCATTAGATGACAAGCTTGTCTGCTATCTAACTATAGTGCATTTTCATTCTTTGTACATACCGGAATGCATTTAGGCACAATTTCTATTAGGGTCTATTCTGTATCTCTATAGGTTGTTAAGACCAGAACTTGTTTATTTCAAGAAGAAACTTTTAATCTCATGTTTGTTACCACTTATTCCACAGGGCAGAAATGTGTTTGATTGCGCCCTGGGAATTAGAATTCTTGAGATTTAGGGGATTTTCCGACAAAAATACATTTGTCAGACTTCGGCGGGGGTTAATCTCGCTAATCCGATGACTAGCTCCCCTTTTCTTTAGACCCCTGCCTCCAAATGTGCTTAGAGTCTGAGCGAAATGAGGGTTTAATTTTGGAACATTGAGAGGAACATGGATGTTTCTTTTGTATTGAATTGAAAGAGCACTTCAGACTCAAAAAAGAAAAAAAAAATCTTTCAGGGCAGGATTAAGCTATGAATTACTTCTCTAACCATGAATGAACAGCTATTGTTTAGCATACAGTTTGTTGTGAGCCTCTAAACTTTGGATCAAAGTGTCTTTCAACCTACCTATATTGATACAAGTGCAATTTAATATGTGGACATATTAAATTCCATGTTAGCTATCAGAACTATATACATATTTAAAGAAGAAGAAGATATTCATATCCAGGATCCAGGGTTCACGTCACTTAAGAAGTAGAAATGAAAAGATTTATGATTCATACTAAACAACAGTTTTGAGGGGTCCATGATTTACTATGTTTGAATAGTTGCATTGACATTGGTACCAATTTGGGGAAGGGTGTAGCGTCTTCCTCTTCGTAATCCCTTTACGATGTTTGTGTTGTGCATGTGCAATATGTCCTTGTCTTTATAATCAAAAGATACACTGGTTCAAAACTCATTAGCACCATCCCCATAACCCACATCCCGTAAAGCAATCAACCGTTTGATTGGCCAGCTAGGAAAGATCCGTAAGAATTATAAGTAATTTCCTTTCCACAATTTCTGAAAACAAACATATTTTTTGCTAATCTTTGTTTTCTTCTCCTGAGCTGGCTCCACATTTCCTTCTCTTGTTGTTGGTTATTGAGGAATGAACTACCCCCTCTCACCTTCTTATCTCAGCCCCCTGTCTTGTAAAGAGGGGTTAGAACGAGACCAGATTAAATGTATTAGTGCGAATTTAATCTCTTCTTCAAGAAGATCACTGAAACCTTGTAATTCTCCCCCTCACAAAACGCGGGTTATCCCTAAATGTCCCCTTCAGTTAGTTGTCATTTGTAGATTTGAGTAAACAACCAGCTTTGACATCAACTCCTCAGAGCAAATATTTCAAGGGTTTTTTGTATCGTAGATGAGACCCTTTGCATTTTTGTGGAAAGGATTACATAACTTATAATCATATGTGAAGGGGTAATCTCTAAAAATCCATCTCAAGCTTCCGAGGTTTATTTGAATCTCTTTTGATTATTGTCCATTTCAATCATGATAGTTATTTCTGTAACGCAAACAGATTTAGACGATATACCAAAAGCAGCAGTGTCCATACCAAAGTAGAAAAGATTGGACACAACATGGGAGGTTTTAAACGTCACCGTCCATAATGCATTTTGATTGATGTCTGGGAAAAATATGATTTAAAGAATGAGTTACACAGAGGAACCTGTTCTCTCTTATATTTTCTTTTCATTGAAAGTGAAAGCCTCTTGCAATATTTAAGCTAAATATGTTATTTCTACCATTCATCTCTCCCCAAACTATTCAAAATAATGGAGCGAAAGTGGAGAATAAATGTGCAGAAACGATTGGCCACTCAACTCAAAATGCACCTGTTCTGGTTTTGCAGACAAAATGAAATGAACCTTAATGGAATGGGGATGTTCTAATGGAAAGAGACTGGAAATGCACTTGAACTGCCAGTCACCAAGTGAGAAGGAAAAAAATAAATAAAAAATGCGGTCTTTTGATAGTTTCCCCCTCTGGTGAAATTGGGTGATGGGGCAATTTCCTCTTTTCATTTAAGCAATATTACAATCAATTTAACTTGTATTCCATTGTCTGTGAATCCAAACATACAAATTTAGGGGATCATCTTGTAATCTGTGCTGATCGATGGCATAATCATAATTTGGATTTTCCCGTCATAAAAACTTATGAATGGTTAATTCTATACATTTTGAATATATTTTGCTAGTATGTAATGATATTTGTTTTGTAATACCCTTTTTGTCTCGTAGGGGCAGATCCTGTAACCATGTTAAAATAAGAATGTTGCCATCTTGCCTTGAATGTAATTCATTTATTAGAATTAACAAAATGAACTGAATTGAATTGAAATTAAAGAAATTAAAGAATGGATTATTAGGTACTTGGACATTGACTTTGACAAACTAATTTAAATAGTTTTGTTTAGGGTCTCAGACAGAATATAGACCTGGGCCCTGTTTTACAAAGAGTTGATATCAATCGCAACTTATTTGCGATTGATATCAATTGCAACTATGTACATAAGAGATAGGAGACTGCAAACTTGCGATTGATTGGAGGACTTGCTATTGATTTGGATCAATCGTAATTCTTTGTAAGACGGGGTCCAGTTCAAGGAGTAAACAAGGATTGCAAGCAGTCCCAACATATAACTCTCTGCTTTGCTCATGCATAGCCATCTTTCCCTCGCCTACGCACATCACATCACATCACAGGAAAGAACATGTCAGGCTCTTTTGTGAGCCCGTCTTGGATAAATACACAAATGGAAAGATGAGATTTAGAATACGCCCTCTCGTCGCATTGTCTGTCATGTGAACTTGATCATGATTTCGTTGATTGAGCTAGGACAGTGGACTGCATTGTTGCCGGAGCAGAAAGCTGTCTCAGATTCAATCCCTTCGTTAAAACTTGGCAGAGACGATAGATCAGTGTACAACAATAGTGACAATATCCGCAGGTGTGTTGTCAAATATCAATTAACAACTGGCAAAAACCAGCTCTTTAACATGAAAAATAAGGTCAAAGCCAGTTTTCTAGCGATGATAAATCCATCAAATCAAAATATTGACCTTCATATAGACAATAATGATTTAGTCTTGTGCTAGAAATGCATTGATACGGAGAACATACATGAACATGTATAATTATTGATATGAAAAAGAAATGCATTTATTCGACCTGGAGTGAGGATATAATTCTGTGAATTTTGATAACTTAGGAGAGATGTAATCGATACAGGCCTATATGGTTATGTAGACAGCCAGTCTTGTTCTGTGTCTTGCCAGGAGCATGGCTTTCTAGTGGTAACACCAGGGCCTTGTTTCATGAAACTTGTTATCAATAACAATGTAATACCTCAACTGTTATAAGCTACTGAAATAGCTACATTTGATTGTCTGAGAGCAAATTTGTCATAGAATTTAGCATCTGTTATTGAAATCAAGTTTTATGAAACAGTGCCCATGTTCCATGGTTAGACAACATTCTTAATAAACCTCTTTGAGCAACATTGCAGGCCCAAAAATATTTGAACAGATGGCATCATTTTGGGCGTTACCCCGTCCTCGCAACATTCCCGTTAGCCTACACCCATGATTAAAACTGAAATGATATCATTCATGTGGAAGTACTAATCCAAAGGTACATAAACCACCGCACAATGTGCCTCTCTGTATATTTCCCTCCAAAAATGTGATCCTGCGACTTTGTAGCCAGAAAAACTGTTTACTTAACATTTTTTCATCCCTGTGGCCCGAAATGAATGACATCCCTCTGGCAGCTGGGATACCCATCTTTGGGGCTGAACTTGCTTCGTCTAATGCATCCCTTCCTTTCTACCCCAATGCCACCAGTCAGACAGGCGGACAGACCATGAAATACCCCCAGTCCTAACTTGGTAGTCTGGGAGGGCAGACTTGATATAGACACTCTGAAGAAATTTATGATGACTGTCTTGAGCCGTGCCTAAATCCACTTTAGAATCAACGGTTTTGTAAAGCAATAGCATGTAGTCTGCAGCTTGCCGATTATTAACACTGAATGTGTGTGACAAAGTCTTGTATCTGCAAACTGCAGATACATCATGACAAACCGATCCAAATCTTATAGAATCTTGTAGGATCTTGTGATAGAAGAGATAGAGAGCTGGATGGACAGAGACACAGAGAGGGGAAGATGGAGAGAGAGAGAGAGGGAGAGGAAGAGAGAAAGGGAAATGGGAAGAGAGAGAGAGAGAAGATGGAGAGTGAGAGAGAAGGACAGAGAGATCCAAACAGACTCAAAGTAAAAGAGACTACTATATAGACTAATTCGATGGTATCGGTGGTTACTGGAGCAAGAACCAGGCTCTTTGATTGATATCATTCCTGTAGAAATATGAAATGGCATTTCATTATTTGGTTGTAATCACCTCATACACCGGATATCATCTGTCACCATTCGAGACTAAAAAGCACTTTTTGGGCATTTTCATCACACACATTATTGTGATCCGATATGAAGTCTTATTGCCACTGAAGTCTTTCATATTACTCCTTTAGTGGGTTGTTATTTGTTCGTTGAAAGGCTCGCTGGAGACATGGTTGTCTGAGCTGAGAGATTGGTCTGATGGTGATCTGAGACACTTTATTTGAATAGATCAGGATTTAGAGTATTTTTGAAAGAAGTTTGGTCACAATATGGACAAAAATATAGTCTGTAATTTATGTGAATCTTGATTTAATGAGCTCAATTTCTTATTTATGCATTATGCTTTATTATGAAGCAGAAAAAAAGAGGATTTTTCATGGCATCATTCTAAAATATATACCAGTATATAATTGATCACACCAAGAAAGAAGAAGAGTGAAATGAGACAACAAATTACAAATGAGCAAATTTGACTGAGGGCATGAACTTACAAAAGAACCACTGGCTGAAAGACTGAAATAAACTGGTAACTGTAAAATGAATAAATGCAAAACAAAAAAAAATATTATGAAGATATCTGTAATCAGGTTGATTTAATGCCAACATTTTCATAGGTAGTGACAGGATGGGTTTCATGTGGACTTATATTCTTAATCCTGTGAGCCTGCTGTTTCAAACACAGCTGCCCATTTTGTGTGCTCTCATTCAAGGCTGTACGCGTGTCCGATTGCCAATACATCCAATCCCTCCCAAAACTGTGGATTATATTTTGGCGATATGTCCGGACATTTCTCTGTAAAATGGGTTTCAAAATGGGTTGGATTTCCAAGATATTATTATGTGTGTTATGGGTATTTTTCATCTTTTTGAACAAAAAGAAAGTGTTCAGGCTATGTAATCGGATCTCGTGTGTATGATCCAGTAAATCATGTGCAATATAAAAGTCACATTATATCACAGCCAAATGAGATAAACCCTTTCTTGATTGATTAATTAAAGATCCACAAAATCAATAACGACTCCAGAGGTAATTAAAGTTTAATGTGACCATCCCCTGGAGAGGACTGATGTCTTCTTAATCCTGGCTGCTACACAGTTCATATTGAAATGTCTCAATCAATAGAGCCCTCTTACATAAAGAATGTAGGAACAATTTTCCTCTCTAACTTCTGTTATACTGCTATTCAATCTCTTCTTTTACATGTATAGCTACATAGTGTTTTTTACATAGTGTAGTTTTCAATTAAATTGTAATTTAGGATAGGATAATAATGTTGGTCTCAACATATATGTATTAAGTCTGTATTTCCACATTGTCATAAAAAACAAGCATAATATAAAGTTAATAGTTGAACACAAAACATTTAAATTCCACACTCATTACATTACAAAGTGAACTTAAAATCACGAAGGGGTTGTATTGAACCAAATGATAAACAATGAGATTTTTCATTTTTCTAATCAATTTATTTTTGAATTCAAACTCATCTGAGTTTACCCATATCTCATAAAAATGCAGTACTTAAAATTTGTGTACAATATATTTCAAACCACAGATAACACAATATACTTGATTTTGACTAGATATGTATATTTTTTTAACGATTTTCTACTTTTTATCTCGTTTGTATTGCAGGTGTTATCAGCACTGCAAGCAAGGCTCTGGACCGGGAGGCCAAGAAGGGAGAAGAACATCACTTTGAGGTTTGTAAAGACACTTTCACTCCAAATCATACTCAATTATTGATCTTCCTTGCCTGCGCTAGCGCTAGCTGTCTCATCGGCAAGCTGCATAGTTTGTACGGAGGCGTCACTCACCTCTGCCTCATTCATACATTTATATGCTGTAAACTGAAACAGAGCAACAAAAAATGATGGAGTGAAATATGCCATGAGTGTCATGATGCCAGAGATGGCACTTTTAGATTCTGCACTGTGATAATAAAAATAATAATAATGATAATAGTAATAATAATATTAATAATAATAATAATGCTAACTTTATTGGAGGAGCTCGTGCCTTTGAATGTTTTTATAAACAGATATATGGCGGGCGCCATACAAATGCTGTGAATCATCATAATCATCTTATTAGTAATAATATTATTATTAATGATTATAAAAACAATAGTAATAATTATTGGCTGAACATTTTTTAATACAATCTAATGGAGGGAGTCAGCTTAAGAAACTGGTTGCGCATAGCTTTATTCCCCCCCCCCCCCCCCTTGCCATTCCTACACATACGTCAAACATTGTTATTACTTGTCAGCAGCTGCCTTTATTATAGGTGGTTTATCAATGCATGTATGAACAGGGCTTTATGGTATACTCTCTGCATCCATGCATTCGTGTTGGTATGCCTGACACTATCAGATGATATAATTGGAGAATGGCTGGGAGACAAAGAGTTTGCCCCGATGCTGAGGTGGTTGTGTGATTTTGTCACGTTTTACACATCTCCATGAGAAGGTGGTTCTCTACCTCTTGCGCATAAATTATTCCTGGCAGAGGAGAACCATATTTGCTCCTTTTTTATATTGGCATGCATAAAGATGACTGATTTAGCATTATTGGAAGAAATTGACAATCATCTTCCACAGAATAAGTGGCTACAAGTACAACATCTTCAGCGTTATTTTTCAGATATGGTCGTCAGTTATTTGAAATTAACGCTTTTAATTCGCCAGTTGAGATTAAACCCTATGGAAAGTTGTTATCTGTTTAGGTTTAGAATGGATTTTTAATCTGAGTATTCAGAGGAAAATAGTTGTCTTGTAACCAATTATTGAAAAGACTGTCAGACGGTTTTGATTAGCTAAAGGGATTTTCTTTAAACTATGATGAGATAAAGATGGGATTTAACGTCACAATGAGGATCTCCTCTTACAAATAACCCAGTGTCTGTGTTTCATATGGCTTCATCAGTCGTCTTCAGGTCACCATACCCTAACAGCATCCTTTAGAACCTCCAACCCCAATCGGATCAATGTAGACTACAGACAGTAGTAGACAGACAGAAGCCTAGAGGTTGGCTTAGCCTCTGTAAACGTATCAAATCGTGGAATAACATTCCAAAACTATCATTCCCTGCTGTTACAATCAGTTACAGTAGCCTCAGATCGTAGCCTGCAACCACAAGCCGGCTATATCCCACTTTGTGGAACCGTGAACATCTTGTGTCATCACCTCTGCCCACTTCCTTCTGCCGCAAGACAAACTAAGTAGAGTCTCTCAAGCGTTGTTGTTTCTGTATCCAATTTATGAAAAGATGCGGCCTTGTTTGAGAAGTGGCGACAAGGACGAGTATCCACAAGCACGTTCATCTTTTTTTTCTTTCAAATCTGTAGAGATTTGAAGAGACCCAAGATTTTGAGGCCTTCATAATTTCATTTAGAATATATAATAATATTCAGAATTGATGATCTCCCAAGGTATTTAACCATTAATGACCCGGAGATCCTCCCTTCCATTCATTTCAGATTTGTTCCACACAATTTCCCTTGGCAGCCTTGATATTAAATTCCTTGTAATCCATGTTATCTATCTCACAAGTGCTTCAAGACCTTCTCGATGCTACGGAAAGAAAAGAAACGATTTGTGAAACGTTTTCCGTTATCCGGTCTAATACACCTGTAAATGAGAATATAAGCCCTGTCATTCAGGTGTTGCATGTGAACATTTCCGTTCATTTGATCAAGACACAAATAAATGAATCTTCTTTCTTGAGAGAGACAAATCAAATTTGAAACCATTTTAAGTCTATGGGGGTCACTCTGTGCAAAACTCTAGACTTGCAGTGCAAATATCTTAAGTATGAAACTAGATATTTTCTTCAAACTTTCAATTCCTCTTCATAACTACTCACCCTTGATTATTGCCTCGGCATGGTTTTGAGCTGTAAAAGGAAATACTGTTATGCGATGGCGTCACATAAAATTTGTTTTGGAGACCAAGTCCAATCTATATATACAAACTGGAGGTACTTGTGGACACTTTTGGCTCCCAAGATTTACTCAGGGTTGTGACACATGTCAAACAATTGTCTTGCCTTATCTGTCCCTCCTGTGACCCTTTACCTCCTTTCTAGTTGCGAAAAAGACCATCTCTGCATATGTCCGAAAATGTCTATCTCTCTAAAAGCAAAAGAGGAATGATAGATAGATTGTGTAGGCCTAGAGTGTGGACACAGCATTTTGCTACACATTTCAATCAGTTCTTTATAAAAATGATATTCATGAATATGACATATTTTGTGTCTGAAATGAAAAGTTAATCAATATATAAAAAGATATTATTAGAGGAATGGTCAAGAAATGTATTGGAAATATCTAATCAAAAATTTCTGTGAACTGGACCCCATTCATTTTCCTCTCTCACTTGTGATGTTTTTTTTAGGAATTGCCCCCCCCCCCACACCCTATACAAATTATTGATTCTTCCCCTGAAGACTGTGATTTGGAGTGGACTTTTAAAGGATTATTATTATTATTATTGTTATTATGATGATGACCTTGTTTTAAATGTACATTTGTGATTTGAAGTACACATTTACAAATACATAAAGGGTTAATATCAAGTGGAGCTGTAGACTTTATACTGCTGAACACATCTCTAAAAGAAGAAAAAAGAGGCATCCTTCTGGCAGTGCTGTGCATCACTCCCACACAAACACATGTGTGAGTGTATCTGATATCAATGCCTAAACCGTGTAAGTCAGGGGCACATTCTTTCACTAACCTCAAGAAGCTGGACATTGACTGTGATTGTCAGGTACCTCAAGTTTGATCTGAAGCTAGCTAGGCTAGATCTCTGTTTGTTCCGGAGGCAAAAGTAGACTTGTCTCTCATACATGGTCTGTTTCATAGACTATAGTCACATGTGCCATATGCCATTGACCATTGTTGTTGTTGTTTTGGTTTATAGGCGTTTGTCATTCAGAAGTGAATATTTACGCCTCTTCTCTTAGGATGTTTTCCTTTAAAATTAGATTAACTTTATTTAATACCGGTATATAGATTTGGATAAATTGGATTTTTAAAAGTTAAAATTAAAAAAAAACAAAAAAAAAACTAATTATTACGATTAAAGGATGATGTGCTTTTTGGAAGGCCCCTTAACTTGGAGAATCATTTTAAGTTACAACAAAATAATTTTTGTGTGCAGCTTTTCTTATTTGAGTCATGATTCTTGAATCATTGATGTACAATCATCTTTTAAAAAGAGAAAAAAAAGAGAATAAGCTGTTTGTTTCAACATAATTCCACAGAGATCAGTTCAAATTGATTGCAATGGTTTGCATCTAATCCATAATCTACCAACATTCTCCCTACAGAATGATTTCTTATTAAAGTCAAAAGGGTTGGCACGTGGTGATGATCAATCACGAAATAGAGATAAATCCCCCCAAAATTGGTACATTGCAAAAACAAAAATAAAATGGGCACTTGATAATGACATTCCAGCATTATCAGCAAGAGCTTTAAATTTGAGCTTTAAATTTTGGCTTTACCCACAAGATGTTGACCTTATTCACAAAACAATGCTACACATGAAAATATTCATCCTTGCAAGACCTGTTTTCATTAGACCAAACTAGCTTTAGCTTGAGATATTAGACCAGTTGGCTCTTTTGAAGATAAAGTTTTGCTCAAAACGAGCCTAGAGCAAGGAGTAGTCCTAGTGCATTTTTAAAAGCAAATTAGCTCTAGTATGCAGCGAAAAAGTGGGCTATTTCAAGAACAAGCCTTATTTTGCTTGGGGGTAATAACTCAAGCTTGTAATATTTTGAAGTGCAAGGGTGAAATATACAGACTGCTGTTTGTGTTTTCACTTGGAATTAGCTCAATCTCGTTGTGATCAGGCTAATTTCTCTGGATCAGAGTCAGTGGGCTATTTTGAAAACTTGGACTAATGAAAACAGATCTCGAATGCCTTCGAGGAACCAGAGTACTCTCGTGTCCCAAAGAGAAATGAAATATTCCAGTGTCTCTCTCTCAATTTCTTTGCTTTATCTCTATTTTTGTGCATACCTGACCCAAGTTGCTGTAAATTTTCTGGATTATTTTGACATTTTCTAAAGACAGTGGGCCTCGTAGGAGGGCTTGTGTTCGCCCATGAGGGGTGCGTGACAGTACCCGTTTATAGCTGGAGGGGCGTTCTAGGTGGAACTGACATGCAAGCAGATTGGTGGTAGGGTGATGGAGGGGTGAAAATTCTGAAGAGATTTATGGAAGCTAAGTGGATTGAAATCTTTCAAAGCTGCAAAAATTATGGCCCCTCTCCCTCAATTATGGAGAAATCACGTGCTAGCGGAATCCCAAAATATATCAATCATTGTAAAATATGGATTCATGTTGAAGGAAGAATACCAAGCTCCACAGTTCTACTTTATTTTCCTGCCATGCCTGAATGTTATTTTGATATGTTGAGCTGAAACGGGCATTTATTTCTAAAATACAAGAGAAATTAAAGATGAAGCTGCATCAGGTTAGATGCCTCAGATATACATGTATGTTTATTTTGGGTATCATGGGAATTTGAATAATGAAGTAATGCATGCAGAGGCCTTTTATGGTTAAGATATTTCTAATCATTTCCCTTTTTAATTGCATGCAATGAAACGGCTTGCATTGTCCTATTGACAATATTTTTTTATATTTTTTTATTGAGTTGTTTTTATGTTTTGAGCTCTCTGCCGAAACATCCTAAATATGGGCCCTATGTCCCCTACAGTTCAAAATAAATACATCTGAGTTATGATTTAGACATGTTTAGAAATGACCATGGACTGTTCTGTTTCTGATAAATGATTCATCATTGACACAAAACGATGATTGAGGTGGTGTTGTCAATAAACACCAAGTTTTATAATTGAACATATTTCACAAACTTGTCTGTCTTGCTATGACTGGTTCATGGTTCAAATTCCATCCATCAAGCCAAGCTTCACCATATGCGTGTGCTCTTCCCTTCTGCTTTAGGATGTCTCATCCAACCTTGCTCATGACCCTTGACCTTACCCAGCCTTCTTAGTAAATGATTGACAGCCTGACCATCTCGAAGCTACAGACATCTTTAAGATGAAGGAATAGAATCGTGATTGGCCAGGATGGGTTGCGTGTAAACTAGCAAGAGCTATCAAGCACTTGTATTTGATCTAGATAAATTGTGGTTGTCGGTTACGAGAAACCGTATCCATCAAGGTTTCATATTTAATTTGTTTGAATCACAAGAAGAGTATATAATCGAATTGAGATATATAAAAATGAAATCTAGCAGAGTATAGTAACACATAAACAGAAACTTTGCAATATGTAGACCTTAAATGATGGAAAGAAGATTAAAAAATAGAAATTTTGTGGCTTCTCAACAACTTTAATAGTAGCAGTTAGAAGAAGTCCCATTTTCTTCATGAGTGAATCAATCAATATACTTCCTGTTTTTCAAACCAGATTAAAAAGAAATAGAGAAGAAAGTAAATAAAAAAGATTGTAAACTATGTGGCTTTACATTGAAATGAAGTGCTGTTATGAAAAAATTTACTAGCTGTATTCTAGTAGCGAGAATAATAAAACGAAGTTTTGACACCTTTTCATCATTTTTCTTCAAGTTTAGGCATGCAAAAGTTGAATTGAGCAAATAACAACCTGGTAGCGATAAATACTTTGACACATTACCGGATGAGAAATTAAAGAAGTAGAAAGGAGCTGGCGTGTAGGCGTGCATGTTAGCAACAAGTTATGGTGGAGGGACCATGTTTGCTCGGATTGGTTGTGCCAGCGGGTAGCCATAGCTGAGCAGCAGGGAGCGGACTGAAGTAAAGACCTATGGACAATTAGAGAAAGATCTTCTTGTAGTCTTTTGACGGCTGACCTTCAACTTGTTCTATATCTGGCCATCTTTGCTCCGCTGACCATCCTTGTTTGTTGTTGATGTTGTTGTCATGTCCCCATATTATCAATCAAACAAACTGGAATATACTTTCTCTTTCATGTGATTGGATAGATATTCGTAAGACATCCATTTATTTGTGAAACTAGTGTGCATTGAAGCTTTGGTTCAATTCCAGTGATGAATAAAAAATGTTATGCCCTTGCACACACAATAGAAAAGTGATATTTGAATCATGATATAATCTTATATTTTTTTTCATATGAACAGCCCTGCAGAGAAGTCAAGTTATTAGTAATTGAAGTGCAAGAGAATAGTCCAGATATAGGGAGTCATGTTTGTTTGATTCAGCGCTAAAAAACTTTTGAAAAAGCATTAACTTTGCAAAGTACTGTTTCTCTTTTTATCCCCTTGGTAGGCTGATTCTCTATTCCCATTTGTACGCTTTATGTGTGACCTGTCTGTTTCTCTCTCTCTCTCTCTCTCTCTCTCTCTCTCTCCCCTTTAATATTCTCCAGAGACTTGTTAGCCCAGGCTGCCTCTGTATTCTTTCCGATTGTTTTTAGAAACAGCAACGAGATCTGCGTTTAAGTGAAACAAAATACATTTGTAACCTAATGAACACAGCCATGGGCCTAGAGAGTAAAGGACCAAACCCAAGCTAGAGCCTAGACCTGAGCTTTATTTACCTGGCCTTTGTCGTTCTGTGCCAGAAAGTGACTTCTTTTATTTAAGAAGTTTGTTTTTTCTGCCATTTTGGGAGATTTCCTTAAAAATATGAACACCTGGCAAGCGGATTCATTGAAAATATTGTTTTGTTGGCCGTAGAGACCAAATTGTCCCAAGAATTCAGGCTAAAATTTCTGTCTCTTTGTCTCCCTCTATCTTTCTTCATAGCTGATATCATTGTGTTCTCTTTTCTGGCATTTTCTATTTTGTTAATCTTGTTTTATCCATTTCCACCCCAATGTATCCAATATTTATTCAATTTCTTTCCCTTTTCATCTCCTTTTCTTTCCCTCAATTTCTCAACATCCGTCTCTCTCCCCTGAGTACTCTCTTTCAGTCTGTATTCCTATTCTTTATTTGATTGTGTTTCAGAATTTGCAAAAATCTTAATTGAAACAAAAAATTAAATCCTCTTTACACTTATTTGTATTTAAATGATATTAAGCCTTAGGTCTATGATCTACAATGTTGTAACTTCGGGCTCATGCTTTGCTAAAAGGAAATGGATAAACTTTTTGATAACTTCTGTGGTGACGCAAACTGCATCGTTGTTGGTTTTAGGCCTTACGTTGTGGTTTACCACCATATACCCACTGCAAATGCTCATGGGATACCACTAGTCCATACACTACTTGCTTGAATTCCAAAGAGAAAAGGAAAAATGTAAATTGAGCTATTTCAGTGTTGACAGAAAAACAAAAACAAACAGTAAAATAACCCGACACACTTTCTAAATGTGTTGGAATTTGCGATAATTTTCATGTTTGTTTCATCTGTTTTGATATTGATATGTGTTGATGACTTGACACATTTTCAAAATGCTTTGGAATGTTAGCATAAATGTCATCTTTGTTCCATCTGTTTTTGTTTGTGATGTATTCATCTTTCCTCTCGTCATATTTCAACAACAACTTTCTGACTCCTGAGACTGCATCCTCCCTTGTGGCACACAATGCAGGAGAACGTACCATCTGCTGAGAGCTAGAAAGATGCTAACTCCACATTGAATGATATGAGTTAATGCCCTTTTGGTTCTTAAGAGACCATATTTATATTGATTAGTAAATGACACCCTGACACATTTTCAAATGCGTTGGAATGCTGAGTTAATTTCATGTTTGTTTCATAGGTTCCTTGTTTTTGTTTAGTATTCACCGCTCGCCTGGTTATATTTCACAAACAATCTTCGAACCCTGAGACCCCATATTCCCATATGGAACGAAAATGCAGTAGCCGTGCATTCCTTGACTCAAGTCTGGGGTTAGGAGCCGTCTTATAACTTCATCATTTTCCCTGACGTTACTGACACCTCTCACTCAATCTCCCTGCGCTGTAGCCGATCATGTTGAGCCGGCACGTAAAACATGATCTGCGCTGATATGCTGCCTGGTGCCTGGCTGCCCCTCGCGATGATATCTTTAATACTAGATATGTTTGCACGGTATCGTTGTATAGTTTTAAATCGTAAGTTAAAAAAATGTTAAAAGTTTATACAACAAACTATTACGATATTATAGTTATGTGTGTTCACATAGGACCAAAACAATTGATGCTTGAAGTTTTAAACTACAACCCAAGCAAGCAGTAATGTACCTACAAGTTGGCGAAACATCAAAGTAAGTTGTGTCTGCATGGCACATAACTTTGAGTGGGAACCCCTGTGCCCTGTAGTTGTCATGCTAACCATAAGATCATTTATGGTTTAAAACATTTAGTAAACTTTAAGTTTTCAAACCATGAGTGCATCTACATTGTCCATAACTACAAGATAACCTCACAAATTAAAAACTACAAGCTTAACTTTAAGTTTACGGCCTGTCATATGAACCTAGCTATTGACAAGGTGCAAGACTTTTATTCTTAGGATGGGAGAGTGATATGACACTGCTAAAGGTTCTCAATCATGTATCCTGTCTTATCATGAGGTGGTAAATATGCAAACTTTGACCCCTCAAATCATGAAAATATGTGGGTTTTGACTTCGTAAAGTCATGATGCAAGTGACAGGATTACCACATTTTTAAAGGCATGGCAGAGCTTATCTATGTTATCCATGTTCCGGAAATTGCATTTTCTTTAAAATGTAGTATTGCTATCAATTTCAGATTGACAGTGGATTTACTGCAATACCATGTTCGTAAAGGGATCATCTTTGTATTCATTTTGTTCATTTCTATCAAGAACCTTCTTAGTTTGATGAAAGAGGAAATTTAGTTGCAAGTGGGGGAGGAGTGACAGAGAGAGAGGGAGAGAGAGAGGGGGGGGGGGGTCACATCGGTTAGGTTACAAGAATCTGCATTTATACCTTTAGTAAGATGTAAACAAACAAAAAGGAATAATAATTCAAAAGAATTAGTAAATGACAGGGTGGTGATTGAGAGATTGAAAAAATGAAATTAAAAAGGTAAGAGAGTGGCACTTATAAGTTAAATTTGAGAAGGGAAAGAGGCAAGGAATGGCAGGTTAGATGAAAGGATTATTTTGTTTTTTATTTGAGTTGGTAGGGGGTAAAAGGACGTGACAGACAAACCAATACATCATCATACTTGTCAGCTGTATATTAACCCTGTAATGGAAACAAAACAAGACCCTCTTGGTCTTCATTCGGAGGAAAAATAATCCAAGCCTTTTGTTAGGTTGTCTCAAAGTTTCTGCTTGGAAAATCGGACAAATCCTCCACAATCTTTGAGTGGGATAACAGAGCTTAAGGGATGCGAGTGACGGGGTGATAGTAAGATGAAATATTCATGGATGAAAATGCAACCGAAAACGTTGAAATACAACCAAACCTCTTCCAACATCCACCGAGGAGGAATGTGAAAGATGTTGAGATGGAAGGGAAAAGAGATGGTTCTTGATATAGGGATTTAAAGAGGGATAATAATGTGTTTAGGAATTTTGTCCGAGATGAAAACATGTTGAGTGACAATGGATCGTGACAGGGGAGAGTCAATCCTGTAGGTTTATGGACTGGCTGTTGTCATAAAGGTCGTCTTGAAAGATACCAGGGTACTGCGTAATGGCTCATGGTGGACCCAGTCTGTCTGCTAGCTAGGGAGGGCGTCGTCTGCAGCATCGCCATGGTTATTGTGGAGGCGGGTAGGAATGGATGGGTGGAAAGATCGATAGATGGATGGAGAGATATACAAGACTGATAGAAAGATGAAGCTATGAAACGATAGGTGAGGGATCAGCAGATTGTCGGAGAGATCAATGGATTGGCGATAAGATAAAGGGATTCACAAGAGAGAAAGATAGATGCTTTTGAGAGCTTGGTGGAAAGATAGAAGGATGGAAGAGATGGGTAGAAAATTAGAAATATTGATAATGCTCAGCTATTTTCTAGAACTTGGAAGGATGAATATTAATTTTTTGCATATGGCACTGTAAGGGTTAGTGAGTTATCGTAATTAAGGAGTAAGGTACAAGGCTTTAAAAAGAAAGGACTGAAAACAATACATCCATAACTAAATTTGGTGGGTATCTGTGACAGATCATCCATAACATGTATTGACATATGTCACCTGATGCCTTCTAAATCATTCCTCAGCGGTCCTTCGGGAAGCGTTGTTACATCTTCAGGGTGTCTATGGGGTGTGAGTTTCTGGGTAGGAACATTGAAAATGAGTGAAACATTAGTGACAACATTGCTCTCTTCAGGGTTTCAAATGAAGGATTTCAAATCTTTAGGGAAAGGTTATTATTCGTGACATTGACATTAGGTCACGATTCTGAAGTTTATTGATCATTGGTCGTCTCTGGAATCCCATTGACGGGTCTCGGTGGAACTGTTTTGGGTCTGCAGTGGACTGGGTTATGTTTGGAAAACATCCCCAATTAAATGTTTGTGACATGTTTGTTGCTTGGTGTAACTCCTTGACTGGATTCCTCAAAAGGTTACCAACATGTTTGTCATATGATACCCCATCGGCAGGTGCTGGAAGACAAGTAGCAGGGCCCTCTTCCATAAAAACTGTTTATGAAATATCAACCGCCACAATTCTACTCGTAGCCAATCAAATTCAGTGATTTCAGTAGCTTATATCATACTCTGTAACTTGTTGTTGATGAGAAGTTTTATGAAAAAAGGGGTCCATCTCTCTTTTTGCTAGTGTGCCTGTCACGCAGGGCCCTATTTCTTGCAAAAAATCCTATGAATAACAACTGCCAAAATTCTGTTCACAGCCAAGAAGATGAGAATAGGGTAAGAAATAATGTGAGAAGAATGAAGACGGTAGAATAAAGATGAAACAAGAGTAAGGTCTCTGCACTTTCACAATCTAACACTTATTTGCTGGCAGTGAAAAAAACAAGAGAAAATCAAAGTTTACCTGTTCTATTTCACCGCTCTTGTCTTAATTGAATGTCGCCACGCTGTTTGAAGTAGTTGGATGGTAGCTTGCAAGAACAGACCCTGGTCAATTGTAATGCGTAATTGAATGTCTGAACTACAAGACTACTTGGGCTGCACAGTCTACTGCACTCTATAGACCCTGTACTATAGCTATTCCTGACATAGCCAGGGACTGTCAGATTTAGGCTAGGCTTAAGGCTTTATGACTTTCTCTTTAAGTGTTAAATATAGTCTGTTCATGTAGACTAGATGGGTAGGGGTGTGAGCATCATCTTTTGATACAATAAAATGTCATTGGATGAAATAACATTCAAGATTGATGTTAGTTTGTGGGAGGAGAGATGAGTTCATACAACATCTATATTAGACATGAACGTGTTACCTTGCGGTGTCAATGTCCAGAATTTGATGTCTTACATTTTTCAGTTGATTGATATGTTTTAACTTGAAATAGGACGAAGCATAAAAAAGAAGTGTTATTTTGTTAACAACAAGTATCGCAAAGTTTACAAAGATTTCATAAAGTAACCTTAAAAATTGTATGAAGATTCATGACCCATTTTGGAGGACAACTCTCCTTTGATCCTTACATAGTAAGTGGGTGCAAGATCAAGTCTTGGTTAAGTTTGCCGCCTACGACACTGAAAAGGTTAAATGTATGTCAGGGATTGTTTTTAGTTCCATTTGCATGAAAAGAAACAATGCAGCCCCCTAAAAATAATTATTTATTTTTCTTTTACACTAGCAATAATGAAGGTGATAATTGACTGTTTTTATACAATTCAATTAAATATTTTTGAAGCTTATACTGAAATGAGAGGACTGCAGATAATAAAGATAAGAAACCTTTGATGCAATTTTCAAAGCTACACACCTCTTGTTCTTGTTCTGAGGGGAGTTATTATAAATTGAGTTATTGCTTCTAGTTGCCTCTGAAAATGTAGATATGTTATTAGACATAACATTCATGCATTAATTCTGTACACGTTTTGTCACGAAAGGAAGGACACCACAATTAGTCGAGCATTCACCGAATAGGTGTAATGGTATTTATTTGATCTTACGCACATGTTCATAATGTTAGGCAAACATTTGTGAAGCAATTTCAAAAGGAAAAAGGGATTCAAACAGAATTAAGAATTGGAAAAATTAAGAACACTGGTCCATAAAAGGGGAGAATGATTGTTGGATCGAAGAATTTTGTGTAGTTAGAATGCAGCCTTGAGAGCATGCAAGGTGTGGACTTATTTGCTTGCTTCGACGCTCATGTTCGGCCCCTGTAGAGTGGTGTCCCGATTTTGGTGGACGTCATGGTGAGAACTGTGACATTCGTTTCATCATCACGTGATGTTTTGATGGTGTTTTTGTCTGAACATGAGAAGGGTATCCCTGAACATCTCACAGATTCCCCGTGATTAAGCTGGTGTTATCAAACTCCACTGCCTGTCAGAGGCGTCATCAGTCGAAATGAAATCATAGAATATGAGATTAGATTTCATGTGCTTCAGCCAAACAAGATGTCTTTATTGTTTCTTTTTGAAAGTGCGTTTGAATTGAAATGAAGGGAAGAGAGCTCTGTTGCTGAAAACTTGTAACACAATCCAAAACATTGACAAGGACTTAGACAATGTTTCTGTATATTGGTGATATTGGAAATTTCTTTTTGAAATTAACTTACTCTTATCAACAAAAAGAAGATGTAGACATATTTCCTGGGAAAGCAACAAAGAATGTTGTCAAGCCTAAATCGACAAGTGGTCTTGATTAAACCACAATGTTACATTTTTGCAATGTGCTTAGGTTTCTGCTTCGAAAATAGCTGTCTCTAAAAAGCGATTGATGGCAGTTTCTGGTTTCCAATACAAGTGGTGAATTCTTTTCATTATCACTCGGAGATAAGATGAATCTAGCAATTTATGCTTGCAATGTAAAAAAAGAGGAAGATGAATATCCTGTATATGCAGAGCATGATCAAGCAAAATTAAGATAGATTATGTTATTGATTGAAGTCATGGAAGGCAGACACTCAGAGACCTGATTTACATGGGGTTAATCAATATAGAGTGTTTTATTATTAAGATATTCATCCCCTTGTCATGCTCTCTCACTCATTAAAAGGGACACAATACTCCAATGGAATTAGAAAGCAGTGGGATTGATTATAACTTCATTAGGAACCCATGGGCTTGTACTAATCACCGATTTAATGAGTTTACCAGGCCTCGTCTTCTCCGCCAAAATAAGCTTGTTCGTCTTCAGACGCTCTCTGCGGAGTTCATTCATGAAGAACTATTGGAAGGTTATGATTTTAAGATCTAGCTGCATGTATGAACAATGTGAAGTAGGGAGAATAACCCATCGTTAACCCATTTCATTTGAACTGATTTTGTTACAACACAAATTTTCCATTGACACCAGCCTTAGTTATCCAGGGCTGAGTATTTGACGGGTTAAAGAGTGATCTTGGAAGAAAAAAGCAGGTTGGAATCTTAAGTCATGGTATACATGCCCTTGGATAAGGTATTTAACATCCAGTATCCCGTCCCTCGGATGGGATTAGGACTTTAAAAAAAAAGTAGGTCCCTTGTGGACTTACCTTGAAGAATGTAATTGCATTTGTAACATCTAATATGATAACATATGCATTAGCAAATATAATTTCATTTGATTAGAGGAGGAATATTTGAAACCTCTGACCTATCCTACATCATTTCAAAGTGGAGAAAATTGCTCTTATGTTCCAGCAATTCAATAATGGTCAAAGGAACCGCAAGAACAACCTTGACTGGTACGCAACACTAACATAATCAGCCTCTGAATTGAGCTGAATTTAAAAGAGAAACTTTCTAGGTAGCGGTTAACCAACCTGTGCCATCGAACGTGAGACTCCTGCGTGCATGTAGCCGATCCGGGATGACATTTTGGCCTGTAATTCGATTGGAGTCAGTCGCTGGGTCGGTGGAGCTATTATAAGATGAGCAGACCGTGTGCGGCTTGATTACCTTGTCTTGTTAAGCAGTCACTAGTCTTTCAGTCAGACCCTGTACAGGAGTTTTCCCAATGCCTGTTTTTAGGTTGATTGAGCACTTGATGTGGACATTACCAAAGAGCCTGAAAGACTACCAGGCCCTCATGCCAGGGTCTCAGACTAGCTTTCTTTTTTAGAGGGGAAGGGGAATATATGTAGGAAAAATAGGGGTGCATGTGCGTATTAGGGCCTCTATTTTTATATTTACGGGTTCATAGTGAAATTTTTGGGACCCTTTATGAATGTCCCCCATTGTATGTCATGCTCAACTTAAACTAGTAGGTGAGCAACTAGATGACATCTTTTAGAACACCTCCTACATGTACGTAATGAAATGGACAGGTAGTTAACGATCAATCCCTTTTCTTTGGATGAAGGAGTGTCCTGATGAAGTTTGAACCCAGTACCTTCTTGTTCTGAGACCCCTGCTCCAACCACTAAACGAATGTGCTTTAGCAACAGAGCAACACGCACCATGCGCTCATGGTGGTATCGGTGGTCTTGACTCTTGACTCTTGAGCCAGATCAAGATACCACTGTGCACGTATTCATGAATCCTTTATGTCTTGACGAATGGCCTTAATCTCAAGATCTCTCAGTATTCTAAGCATTCATGAGCGTTGATGTATCTCTCCTTGATAACTATTATCCAGTCCTAAATAGGATCATTAGGATTGTTCATGGCAATACCCAAAGGATTCAGATGATATTGAATGTAACATAATAGGTTTGTTTTTATCCCTCTTTTCATTCTCTTTTATTCCTATACATGGAATGATGTGATAAAGAATACCAGAGGGTTAATCCAATTGCAGCAATCGATGGATCGTGCTTGAGACGTGATGCATTCACTCAGTTTGGTCATCAAGGAGTCCTAGAGATCAGAGTGGGATGGCAAGAGATTGTTAGATTAGCTGAAACAGTCCTCCATTCAGACAACCAAAAATGCTTTGGGCAATCCTATCTAGCTATGAGTACGACATATATTTGGAGGAAAAAATGTTGACTGTAAATGTGGTATAATGAATGTTGCATAACAAAACCGTTATGTGCAACAAAGGGTTCATCCTTGATAGATATTTAGAATCTGTTGCCTTGGCTATTGTGTCATGTGACAAACAATACAACCACTATTATGGGCGGCTAGCATAATTTTGAATACTGGAGCAAAGGCTCGAGATGGTATTACATCTGTTTTTTTCTATAATACATTGTTCATTTATCATATACCGATACTTGTCTTGCATGTATGCTCCTTTCGCTAAACGATGATTCTGTATAGGACATTTCGTTGTATAATTTGTTGTTGTACAAACATTTGTAAGAATTTACTCTTGTGTGAACGCCCTGGAATTGATGTGAGTGAGATGGCAATAGATTTTGAGATTAGCCGTGGATAGAGGGGATAGAGCGTGTGCTTGTGGAGACTAAGGAGACATTAGTAGGACATAACTAGCTGTGAATTCAAGCTGTCACCGCTATGTGCAGTCTTGATGAGCAAACATTGCCAAGTTGTGACTTGATGTCTCATTAGGCGGCCATCAAATAAAACTTGAGAGACGCAACCATGGACATCAAGCTCAAGATAGATTCCATCTCACTCTCTCTCTCTCTTTATCTTGATTAGCTCTGTATTGCTTTCTGTATTTGCCTTCCCTGTCTCTTGATCTCTTTTTCTTCTTTCACCTTTTCTCTCTCTCCCTCTCTCTCTCTCTCTTGCTCTCCTGTCACTCTCTCCCTCTCTTCATCCTTGTTCTATCTTTATCTTTATCTTTCCCTCATTCTTATTTCTTGTCATTTCTGTTTTACCTTCATATTACCATAAAATGGTCACTGTTTTCATTTGTCTGCCTCTTTCTCTCTCACTCTCGTTCATTATGTCATCCTTTCTCTTTCCTTCTTATTTCTTTAGGGGCATGTCCCAGGTCTATCATCCACTCTCTCACTCAGTCCAATCCTCACCATTTCTTTTCTCTATCACTGTCTCTAACTATCCTATCAACATAGAACTAATAGGTTCTGTAAAATATTGAAGATCATTTGAAAGTCTCAATAAAAGGATGTATATATTCTTTTTGGTAGATTGGAAGGAAAAGTATTTTTATAACCAGAAGAAGTAGAAGTAGTGTACGTAGAAAAGCCTTGGGAGTAGTTATAAATATTTTTAAATATTTATTCTTACTTACATAGTTTTCTTGTAATGTTGATTATTTGATGACATTTCTAGTGTTTGTGTTGTTTTGGTTCCTAGTTTATTCAATCATACTGTCTCATCTCCCGTCTTCTACTTCTAGTCTTCAACCTTCTGATGAAGATGTCATGTTCTAATTGCCTCAGGCATCTCTGTGTTGCTTGGTAACCAACATGTCATCTGCTAGCTGGAGATTGGCAAATATTTGAAGGCATATATGCTTGCATCTGACCAGTTTATCCACATAATTACCAATCTGTCCTTGTCTCTTTCTCATTTTCTCTATCTCTCTGATTCATTTTCTAGTATATGTAGCATTGGTTATAATTGCAGAATCTGTGACCTTTATCATTTGGATGAGGTAAGCTTCAGAGTGAAAAAAAAAATCATACCAGGAAATACAGCGTAGGTGTGAATTTGCCAAAGCATGATTAATGGTCTTGTCTCTAAAAGTTAACAAAGGAGTCCGTCATGTTTAAGGGAGTGTCGTTAGTTTGTCCTGGTTTTTAGAGATGACTTAATGTCATGCAAACATAATAAACGGTGAACAAACTCTCAAATTAAAGTGTTGAGTCCTAATGTGGACTTTTAAAATCATGATTCTTTAGAGATTCATGTAACATTGGAAAGAGAACTATAGACTTCCGATTTCCAAATCACCCTTACTGACTGATTTGTGTTACCTGTCATGATTAAGATAGTAAATACAGCAGTTGTTTAATATGATGTTTGCTATTTCTCCTAATTGTGATGTCATAAATTCAGCATCAAGAGTCCAGATTACATTTAAAATTTTTAAAAATGACAGAAATTGTGGTGCATCTGTGCTTTAATATCCCTGATCCAACAATCTATCTGTATTGTTGTGTTGCCAAAGTGGAGTCGTTGTTGGCCGAACGTCAAGTTAAGGCGTCCACCGCGTCTGCTTTTCTCATGTTCATGTCAAGAGGTTAACCTTGGCGATCTGGAAAGTGACTTTGAGAGCAGATTTCTTGCCGGAGATAAAGAAGCAACGATCTGTTTTCTCCATATGCAATAATAGTTAAACTTGATAACATCCTAGAAAATGTAACACTTGTTCACTGGCCATCTTTGTGAGGTAGTGGTTATGAAGAAAGTCTGTGTGGTACTTGCACGACTCATAGGCATGCCGTGTATAGGTTAATGCTTGATATATCTTGTTTGACGGTGGCTCTCTATATTTTGGGGAAATCAGTCAGTTGTTTCTTTTTTACCTTGGGGAAAAAGTGTCTGTATTGAAAGTATTCTTGTATTATGAATTGGGAAAACAATTCTTGATCATCGCAAGTTTTGTCCTAAAAAAAAAGTAATAATATGCAAAGAGAGAGATTACTTGTTTGATTGTAATAAATAATAATAACAAAGTGAATTGCGATATGTTGGTGTTGTGATTATTATTTTTTCTTACTTTTTCATTCCTTGACATATAGTAAATTTCACTTTAGTTTATTTCACTTTAGTTTATTTCAGTTGAGTTAAAAAAGAAAGTTTGTAGGATATATGTGACTGTTCTATAAAAGACTTTTTTGCACTAGTCTGTAGAATCTGAAGGAAATATAATAAGGATATTTATCTCTCCTTATCACAGTCGTCCACAGTCTTTTGGTAAGAAAAGGATTTCGATCTTGAAAATGTCATGGCCCTTGAGATGCGACCTTTGAATGAAAATACCATGGATTTTGTTTCATGGAATGGTCAAAGTTTATTGTTCCAGGGTTGTAATTGGGTCATATTCTTTCTATTTTTGTTTGATGGAGGCTCTCCTATGGTCTCCCAGAGGTGGTTTAGAGTTTAGAGTCTTGACAGCGCTCACTTGTGGGCAGGGAGAAGTGACCCAAAGTGACATTCCACACCTTTTAGAATATTTACAGGAAAACAAAGCCATCGCGGAAAGTCTATATGTGGGACTGATCAATTCACAGAGGAGTCCTACAGATTAACACAAAATGTCTGGCTAAAGATGACCTTTCTTTCTTTTTTCAACCCTTCAGAATTTTTCTGGAGTGGATTTGCATTCTTCTTTTCATTCTTCTTTTCATTCTTCTTTTCATTCTTCTGAAATTTCCTTTTTTTTTTTTGGCTTATCTTTAAAGGTCCAGCTATTTCAAATTTGGATTTGATTTTGGTAGCTTTCAAGTTATTATGTGTATATGGTCCTGCTAAATTTGTTGGAATGAACAAGTGAAAAGAAATAGCCCAAAAAGATAATTTTGTATCCGGAAGGGCATTAACTATGCTGAAATTAGATGAGTTTTCTGCTCTTGTAGATCTTAAAAAATGACATGCACCTTGCTCTATTGAATACAAAACCTTATGCATAATTTATAAATGGACCTTCTTTGTAATCTAAAGACAACTGTAATTTATGAATTTTGATTAATGATCAATTCTCGTTCTCTGTCTTTTTCCTATTTTTTTATAGGTTGAGGTCTCAGACAATGGCATCCCATCCCTCAAGTCCATCGCTAAAGTAGTGGTCACCGTCGAAGACGAGAATGACAACGATCCCAAGTTCATCCCCGCCTCGACCGTAACCATCCCGGCGATGGATGACCCCGAAGAGCGGCGCTTCATCTGCCGTATGATGGCGACAGACACGGACGTGGGTTCCAATGCGGAGCTCAGCTACTTCATCAGAGATGGGAATACGCAGTCACGGTTTTACATCGATGCCACGACGGGAGAGGTGACGTGCAGTAAGACCCTGATTGATGGGGAGAGATATGTTCTTCAGGTGAGAATATATCAACATTGCCAATTTGATGTTGTAAGGATTTTTGCGTTCAAGGAATATCAGACAGTTCTTAAAACAGTGAAAGATGTATGTAAAGATCATTCAAGGGAGACATGAAAAGAGGCCTTCTTAGAGGCAGGTGGTTTTAGTACCATTTCCATTTCAGTACACCTGTCTAATAGAAAAACCTTTTAAAGGAAAAAAAATGTGTTCCTTGTGGAAAGTTGGTCATTCTATATATGTGGTTGGCTCATAAAGAGTCCAATAGATCTCCGGAAAGCTCTGTGAAGAGCCATGGAGAACAACTCTGGTACATAAGAAGGGAATACATGAAGATCAATCTGATGAATCTTGCTAATAATATTGAAAACTCACAAAGAGGTCCCATAGTAAAGCAAAAATGTATTTTTGAACACTTGATGGTGAAGATTCATTTAAACATGATGGTCACTGTAATCATTTATTTACTCCATATTCAGATTGAGGTGAAGGATAATGGGCCGATGCGTCGACGGAGCGATCTTGCGAGGCTCCCCATCATAGTGACCCCTGCCCCGTTGCCGTCACCCAGTGCCCCTTACTTTGAGGAGATGTTGGAGACGGAGACCCGAATCACTGAGAACTACGTCGTAGGAAGCTTTGTCAATGCGATCTCTGCATTCGATCCTGATAATGATGAAGTCAGATATGCCATAGTTGGTAAGCTGTAGTTATGGGTTGCAAAAGTATGGTAGAGAAAATGATAACCATAAAGTCATAAAATAATGACTGGCCATAATATATTAGTAGAATAATCAAAGCATAATAACAATCGTAAAATGATTATGCTTTGATCCTTACTGTAATGAGGTAATTAATGATTGTTCAACAAAAACAATTATTGTGACAAATATTTGTTGTAGTCTTATTAACGTAGGTTTCTGGTTAAGTATAGTATTTGGTCCAGTGTTGAGGTTAAGAATTTGACTTGTGTTGAATAAAAACAAACTATGGAGCAGTTGTCACAGGAGCAAACGTGGCAAATCGAGAGCACATTTTGATATTAAAGCCCCTCTGTACTAGTTTGGCCAGGAGGGATTAGACCTCCCTGTATGGTCACTGACAGGTGGTTATCTCATCAAATCAGCTCTCAATTAACATAAGAAAAAGGGGATCATGGGGGACCACTGGTCACCGACTAGGCATTGTTTGCTACATAGAGGGTGCAAGCAGCTATAAGTAGTGCAGTGGGGCTTTAAAATTCTTGTTCCTTCTTGCGTTTCAGATGGTAATGAGGATGGAGCCTTCTTCATCGATCCTCAAGGAGGCTTCATTTTGATCGCCCAGCCCCTGGATAGTGAGACCAAGTCTACCTATGATCTCACCATCTCAGCTTCAGATGGCTTCAATGAAGCTACCACAATGGTAAACACTCTTTTAAGATTTGTAAATGATTTATTGGTAAACAATCCATTTGTATACTATATATCGGTAAACATTAAATTGGTATTCAGTTGATTGGTTAACAATATTGAGACCAAAAATATTTCTTTGTTTTACAATTGCTAGCAAAGGTGATATCAGAGGCATATCATGTCTTCAATAATGTGTATTTTAATACTAAATCATTATTACTCCCTCAAAATAAAATCTTTAAAGCTACAAGTACCTGTACTTCTGCTAGAAATCTGTTATCATCTTTGAAATTGAAATTTCATGATAGGCAGTGATCTCAATATCTTGGTAACATGTATATTATTGCAATTGTATTCAGTTAGAAACTATATGTATCACCAATACAATACAAGATGAGATATGCTAATGGTGATAGGGATAATAGTACATTTATGTTATGAACATATACATCCCAAGGGACGGTCACGTCATCTACAAAGTACTAATATAAGGTGTTCAAATTGGGAATACAGATTGTTGAGATATCATTCATTGGTACTGTTTTGTTCCAGATTCGCATCCTAGTAACAGATGTCAACGACAATCCTCCAATACTTGAGCAAGAGCTGTACGAGATTGACATTCCAGAGAACACTCGGGTCAACGCCCCCATCCTCCAGGTCATGGCCACTGACCGCGACGCCACTGACCGCCTCGTCTTCACCCTCCCGAGCACCTCGGACCCTGCCAGCCGCTACCGATTCCGTATCGACACCCACAACGGTTACATCTACCTCAACGAGAGCCTGGACCACGAGTCCCAGCGCCAACACGTGCTCAACGTGGAGGTCAAGGACTACAACTACGGCACCCATCGCACCTACGCCAGGGTGGTGGTCAACGTGATGGATTCCAACGATCACATGCCGGAGTTCAGCGCCGAGAGCTACGAGGGGAAGGTGTACGAGACGGCTGCTGTTGGGACGCGAGTGGTGGATGTCTATGC
The DNA here is from genome assembly GCA_035222895.1 of Strongylocentrotus droebachiensis. Taxonomy (NCBI): domain Eukaryota; kingdom Metazoa; phylum Echinodermata; class Echinoidea; order Camarodonta; family Strongylocentrotidae; genus Strongylocentrotus; species Strongylocentrotus droebachiensis. The sequence goes on along the minus strand of JAVYIG010010033.1, from coordinate 22,546 downwards.
GTTTGACAGGGATCAAGGGTCAAATGCAGAACTTACCTATTCCATAGTTCAAGGTAATTATTTAACCTCGTGGTTTTTCCATCAATCTAAACATTATCTTTCACCAAATTCTGTGTACCTGTCTATTCCAGCTTCTTTTAATAGAGAATCATATCGTCTGTTGAGAACCAGAAGGTTGTTAACTCTAGATGTTAAAGCATATGAGTTGATGCCATCAGCAGGCGATATCTCAATGTTGACCGATTCTTAGCCTGAAATATTAAGAATTCAATTGGTTATTCATTTTCACAGCTCACTTTTAGCACTATCCATATTTCATGAGTTTCATAAACAATTTTCACCATAAAGTATTTGGATACTCAAATGATTGATCATTTTCATGATTTGCTCCTGGCATTTTCCATATTTCATGATCATATTGTTTTCAACCAATTCATCAATCGAAAGAACAATTTCTTGGTTCATCACCTGCAAAATCATGTTCATACGCCCTCTCAAAACAGCAACATATGGAGCACATTGCACCACTATTATATTCATTCAAAGCTTTTGGTTTAGGGTAAATAAAGAATATGAGTATTCGTCATGATTGCATAAGACCAGACTTTTTATATTTTATCATATTTGCTGTGCATGGGACTTGTATAAAAGCATACATGTATGTAAGCAGCTGATGTGTTGTGTATGAAAGTTTGGAATTACAACAGCTTTTATGGGTTTTTTTAAATATAAAAAGTTATTAATAAGGAAAGCGGAGACACAGGAAATATAATTTTATTCCAAACAAAAGAGAACGTACATTTTAATGTGCAGATCATGCTTTTACTTTGCATCTCAAAAAAAAAAAAAAAAAAAAAAAAAAAAATTATTTTACAAATGAATATAGATTATTGCATAATCGCTCTCCATTCTAACTGAAGGTTTCTGTTGTTTTGAATGTGAGGTTCCCAGTCGTTTACACATATTATCATATAAAGGCAGCAGGAAATATGAATAGGAATTTTGTTTGTGTGAAGTGATTTTAAGTTGATTTTATGATTTTGACCTGAAAAACACCCTTTCTATCCATATGGAGATAGTGTTCCATATTTACCCATCTATTATTTTTCTTGACACCCCAACCCCCAACACCCCAACCCCCAACACCACCCTCCCCTTACCCCTTACCCCCCTGCCTCCAACCCCACCCTGGTTTTATTTTATTATCCAGTGACAAGGCACGGCGGTCTCAGAGGTTGGCTGATCATTGAATCATTATTTTACCCCATCCCCTTGCATTTTGCCCCCCTCAGCATCCTGCCTCCACCCCTTAAATGCTCATTCAGACTTGAGGCAATAAACTGTGGAATAATTAAAATGAGAAAAGCTGGTGCTCTTCATTTTTTTGTAATGTGTAACATTCAGATCAGTGAATATATAGGGATAGTTCAAGAGCGAGCAGCTGTGCTAAAAAATAAATCCCCAGAAATATTACCTATTTGGTATTATATTTTTTAAACCACAGTGGTCTACTGCATCTTGTCTGAATGGGTTTTTATCTTTATACCAATATCATTGCACGCCTTGCCTGAAAGAAATGCATTGCACACAAGGATCTCCTATTTTAACATACCTCATTTTGTTAATGTATAACCACAAAACTTACCCCAATACCAAATTTTGTTTACCCAACCATTGAAATACAGTAGTATAAATCAAAATGTTAACCTGACCAATCATTAAGAGAAGTACAAATAAAAATGTTAGCTTGCCCAACTGGACAAATGAGATTGTAACTATAGCCTATTGCTTGCCCTCATTACCTCAGGGCATTCGGGCAAGTGGCTTTGAGTTACCCCATCTTCTGTGTCCTTTTACAAACCTTGGCCCTGATGCTAATGTATAATTTGATTGCAACTTGGAACCTGTATTCAATGAGAAACTGTTTCCAAACTTAGTCCTGATTGGCTGAAATTGAATTTGTTTGTAACCCAAGGCCAATCAAATCTCTTGAGCCAAAGGAACGCATATATTTTGATGTAATCCACTGCTGTGATATTTAACCAATATTACTTTGAGGTGATCCTTGCATGTTTTGATGATTGATGCAGATGTGTTCTGAAATGTATTGCTAATTACAGAAAATGCATTTTTCTGCCATAAATTGACAAGTAATAACATTATGCTATACTGACATTATTCATAAATATTTGTAAAAGAAAACAAAAGGGGGTATGATATGTTGTGCTCTTTGAAGTTTTTGCATTCTTCATTGGTTAGTTAAGGACTGAACACTTTGTGTAGTACCATCAACATCAATTAACACTTTAAAGAAAAAATGTTTATATATTTGCATTGTAACCACTGGTAATATATTCGTCATATATGTTATTAACAAACATAGACTTGCCTTGCATTATGAATTTGTTGAAATTCTAGCCTGAAATAGAAAAGAAGAAAAATTGTAGAATGCATAATCCTGCATGAAAGTATGAAAATGAACATTCTTACTATGATACATTCATAGCATTGAAAAATAAACAGTCAATGCACTAACATGTGATTAAAAAGTACTTATCATTTATATTAGAAAGGTGATATACTTATATTACAGCTGATAGTCCATCTTTTCTCATATCATTCCCTAAATAACCTGCCTCATTTGATACTTATAATCTTCCCACCCAGTTGCCTCTTTTCAATAAATAGTTACATAATCTTTTCATAAAGATTGTCAATCTCACTTATATTAATTTCTCTTACGATTGCCATTGCATGTGTTATACAGCAAGTCAAAGATGGTAGTTAGTATATATACTAATACTTAACCCATCTTTTGTCTAGCATCTATATTTACTCTAGAGTTGCATATTACTGATTGATACATGGATATGATGACTAATACTAGCTACACTTTATTGTATTGTTAATATTGCAAAATAACTGTACAAGTATGTATACATATATTTACATGTAGTCCACTTTTTTTAAATCAATAGGGCCTAATTGACTTAAACATTTTGCATTTAGTTTGTCTTTGCTCTTAAGCATTCTTTTGTTCCTTTTTTTAATAAATTGAACAAATAGAATTCGCTGACTTCTATTATAGTCGACAACGGATGAGACAATGATTGTATATTAAAGAATGATAATAATAATCTGGATTTAATTAGCAACTAAAACTTCCTTGAGGTTTCCAAGTATGCAAGTAAATATACAGTATTTATTATTTACCTAGTTCAAACTGTACATCCTCTTATAATTTTATTTTCAATCTGCAGGAATTTGTTTATTATTTATGTCTTTTTGGTATCCCTCTTCCACAGGAAACATTGGTCAAGCATTCAACATTGATCCAATTCTGGGCACAGTGACCGTTGGACACGAGCTGGACATTGAACAGGAGGCCGAATATGCCCTGGTAGTCCAAGCCATTGACCATGGCGTCCAGCCACTAAGCAACGTATGCTTCGTCAATGTGACGGTCACTCTCTCCAACAACGCTCCTCCCAGGTTCAGAGAGGAGGAGTACATTATGGAAGTTGCAGAGAATCTTCTTGGTAACCAGTTTGTGGCCCAGATCTCCGCTGTGAGTCGGTCATCTGTCTACTACGAGATCACCAGAGGTAACGATGCCAGGCGTTTTGATATCAACTCCAACTCTGGTATCATCACAACGACGATGCCTCTGGACTATGAAGAAGTCACTATGTATAACCTGACGGTTCAGGCGACCAACATGGTGGGTCTGCGCACGAATACATGTCTGGTGATCCACGTCCAGGATGCCAATGATAACTCGCCCACGTTTAGTTCTGTGGAGTACGTGGGAAGCATCTCAGAATCGGCTTCACTCAAGAGCGTCGTCTTGGATGAGAACAGTCGTCCGTTGGTCATCAGCGCAGAGGATGCAGACTCGGGTCACAACGCTCACCTTGTCTATGAGATCATCGAGAGAGATGCACAGATGTACTTCAGTATTGATGAAAGCACTGGAGCCATCCGTACCAAGATGTCTCTGGATCATGAGCGTATCCCGGAGTTTGAGTTCACGGTCCAGGTCCATGACACGGGCAGTCCGCAGATGATGGCCAACAAACCTGCTAGGGTAAGGATCACCATCATTGACATCAATGACTCACAGCCGCAGTTCGTCAAGGCAGTCTTTGAAGCACAGCTTCTGCTACCAACCTATGCTGGTGTCTTCATCCTGACGGTAACAGCCATTGATGATGATGACGTCAGCATGTCTCAACTAGAATACTCCATCCACGAAGGCGACCGTAGTCACCATTTCAGTATCGATGCAGCGTCTGGCGACATCTTCGTTGCCAATGGCACCAGCTTGAACAGTGAGTATGACCTCACTGTCCGGGTCACTGATGGTCTCAACTTCAACGATGCCCAGGTTTTGATCCACGTTGAAGCTCGCCCCACCTCCAGCTTGCGCTTCCCTGCCAACGAGTGTTACGCCATCATCCGCGAGAATTCCAGTACTGTCCACGACGTTGCCGTCCTCTCTGTCATAGGAAGCACCCTCAATGAACCACTCACCTTCACAATCCTCAACCCCTCACCCATGTTCTCCATCAAACCTACCTCCGGGATTGTGAGAAACACAGGCATTCCCTTCGACCGAGAAGAACAGGACAGCTATCACATCGTGGTGGAGGCTAGGGATAGACGCACACCACCTAGAGTGGCACACATCATGGTCAATGTGGAGATCTTAGACATCAACGACAACCCGCCTATCTTCATCCATCATCAGTACAACGCCATTGTCCAGGTGGATGCCAGTGTTGGAGAAGTCGTAAGACAGGTAAGAAACACTTAAAAGATGTCAGTTGATTCTGGACTGTCTACCAAGAAAACAAAGTTTACCTCTGTTCAGAAGTTTACTGACATGAATGAAATTATGAAGTTCTGCAGCTGATACTTGCAGTGATTCTTAGTTTGTCTAGTTCTTTTTTTCTACATTTTTTTAGAAATAAAAGTAATATCATATTTTCCAGCCCATTTGTCATTCAGGATTGGATAACCCTGCTGTGAAGACGGATCACACAATTGGATAATGTTTTTTTTTAAATGAAAGCTTCAAAAGAACTCTGAAAAAGCCCTGTTTGGAAGAAAAGTAGTACTCCAAGGAAATTAAATTTTCACTACAGCAAATATTTGTTAGTGAATCTAAAAAGAGTTTTCTATAAAATAAAAGATTTGTTTACACTTTGACATTGAGAGCCATGTGATGAATTCATCTAACTCACTACTTTGTTGCAATCCCTAGGTGACAGCCATCGACCGAGATGTGAGTAAGAACGGTGAGGTCCAGTACACCCTGGTACAAGGTGGTGAAGGCCACTTTGCCATCGATTCCAGCAGCGGTGTCATCATAGTGCGAGAGAAGCTTGGAGCCAACTCCCAGAATAAGAACTTCACTCTCAAGATCAAGGCCAGTGATAGAGGTAAGTACATTCCTTCCAATCCAATCCAAAAGATATTTGATATAGCGTCTTTTCCTTGTGGTGACAAAGCGCTGCACACACCGCTCCACAATGTTTGAGCCACTTATAAACAAAAGTTAGTCACTTCTCAGAGATCAATTAAGTATATGTATAAACTCAGTAAGATATAGAAATCAGGAAAGCAGCAAATGTTTACTTGTGGGTTTTAGTATATGGATGTGTTTGTTTTCTTTCCTTCAGCATTACACAAACCTTTGAATCAAAGTTGTCATCGTGTCTTGTCTCCGTAGGAAGGTGGGTTTGGGGATGGAATGTGGATTTAGTCATTCTTTAAATTGTTCTCAAATTATTTGCAAATTACAATTTATTATTTCTCATGCAGTTACACAATCTTCGTTAAGTCTATTTATACACATTTGTTGGTTAATACTGTTAGCATTCCATATATATGATATGTTTTCATCTTTTAAGACATTTTTTTTCATGTAACACAAGCATTCATCTGGTTAGACCACAAATATTCTTGGGTCCTGCCTTTTTAAAGTGTTAAAAAAGGGTAACTAATAGTGTCCACAGAGAATGCAGGTTCCATGTATTAAAGTACTATGGAGTTTATAAGAGAAAGTCACAACGGATTAAAATCATGATGATGTATCAAGTTCCACCCTGACCTTTGACATTCTCTCTCTATGATGCAGGCAAGCCCAACCACAGCACTGTTGTAGACGTTCCCATCACCGTACGCAACAAGGCCATGCCTGTCTTTGAGGAGCAGTACTACAGGGCCACCATCCCTGAGGACCTGGAGCTGCACTCTGCCGTGGTCCAGATCCAAGCCATCTCACCCAATGGCAGGGACCTCATCTATAGCATCGGTGAAGGAGATGAATTCAACCAGTTTGATATCAACCCTCTGACAGGTGGGTTGGGTGAACTGTATTCCGTTCAAGACCCACGTCTGGAGATATTTTGCATTTAAACATTCAGTCAATATTACGGGTCAGGAATTCTGTAACAAATTCCCTGATGGTAATATTTTGAAATTATATTTTCCTTTCGAAATATCATTCATATGGAATGATATGGAATTCATCTGTTTTTTGTTAAATTTATACATAACCAAATTTGGAATCATTGGAATCAACTCTAAATGACTAGTAAATTGAGGAGGGAGCTCTTTTCTATGTCTTGTTGCAAATATTCATGATTCAGCATTGTGAGCTAACTATCAAGTGGCACATCATTAAATACATTGCACCCATATATTCATCTTTCAATTTTGTCATGTTTCAGGCGTAATTAATCTGATTGGAGCGGTAGACTTTGAGACCCGTCAGCTCTACGGCCTTGAGGTCCTGGCCAGTGACACCTTGACCGGAGCTTCGGCCATGGTCACTGTCGACATCACCATTAGCGATGTCAACGACGTCATGCCTAGTTTCAACCAGAAGATCTACCAGGCAGTGCTCTCCGAGGCCGTCTCTGTCGGTGCGACTGTGCTCCAGATAAGCACCACCGATCAGGATTCACCCAAGAACAGCGGCGTCCGCTATCAGATCGTCCAAAGCGACAACCAGACGGGACACTTCCACATCGCGGCCAACAGCGGACTCATCCTCACCTCACATGTGCTTGACTACGAGGAACACAAGATGCACAACTTTGTCGTCGTGGCAACAGACAGCGGGATGCCACCACTGAGGAGCGAGACGAGAGTCAGTATCCGCATCACCGACATGAACGACAATCCTCCGCAGTTTGTCCACAGGGATTATTACTGTTCCGTGAGTGAGATTGCAGAGAGGGGTGCCTTTGTGACATCTGTTTCGGCAACGGACAGGGACATCTCTGACATTGATCAGCTGACCTACTCCATCGTATCAGGAAATGAGGATATGACCTTCACTATCAACAAGAAAACAGGTAAGAGATTCCTCATCCACAGACACTCATTTCTACATGTAATCTTATCAAATTAAATATATATATATATTTGGATTATACCTTGTATAAAAAACAAGAATAAGTCTTTCTGTTATTTTTTGCATTTCAAGAAGATTCTCAGTATCTTAACTCAACAAAATGTGATGTTGCCTACTATTTAGTAGTATATGTACACTTCATTCCTTGTAGACTGTACAATCATGAATGTATTGATACAATCCATTGTAAAGCTTTACTAGAAATAATCTATGTAGGTTTCCAAAGTGGTTTGGTAAACACACTTTGGTACTAATGTGTTTCAATTTTTGTTACATTGATCACATCAGACACAGACTGTCCACCATTACCAATTTTAACAATGTTTAATTGACATTTTTCTTGAAACTCTGTTTGATAACAGGTGTAATCAGCCTATCCAACTCCCAGAAGCCGCAGCTCATGTCGGGGCGTGGCTACCACCAGCTGAACGTATCTACCTCGGACCACGTCTTCACCAGCTCAGCCACCGTCCATGTCAACATCACCCGAGTGAACCGCCATTCACCGGTCTTCAGCCAGGACGAGTATGTCACTGACTTCATGGAGAATGGCACTGCAGGAGAGGTGGTCTTTCAGGTAAGAAATTTGTGAGAGATGAGAAGAGAAGGTTACCAGCAAGATTCTGCATTTGCTTAAAGCCCCACTGCACTACTTATAGCTATTTACGCCCTCTATACAGCCAACAATGCCTAAGTGGTACCCGTTGATCCCCCATGATGCCCTTTTTCTTATGTTAATTGAGAGCTGATTTGATGAGATGTCCACCTGCCAGTTACCTTGCAGGGAGGTCTAATCTCTCCATACCAAACTAATGCAGAGTGGCTTTAAGAGGTATTTGCTCCATGCTTTGTTTTGCCAAAGACTATAGCGGTAGGGTTAGAGTTAGGTATAGTGTTGGGTCATTGTTGAAGTTAGGAAGTGAATAGTTTCAGAAATTGATCAAGGAGCAAATATTGTAAAATTGTGAAATGGTATTGCATAGTAGCGCCAGTGATATCAGAAGATATGGTCTTCAACGATTCTCCTTTTGTAAACCAGTGTTGGTAGTGGTCTCAGATTCAAAGAATACCATGTACCTTTACAGAAGAAGAAAAATTACTATACTTTTTTTTACTACAAGGATAGAACATTGGCCCATTATTTGTTTTCTTCTTATTTTCTGAAGCTCCTGTATTCTTTAGAACCTTGTACAGGTTGGCTGATATTGGTTAGACTACCGGTATATCAAAATATTTTGTGTGTAGGATATTGGCTCATGATTATGTAAACTACATGATGTGTTCATAAGGAGAGGATGGATGTCTCCTGGAAAGATTACAGATAGAACCAGTTCAAAGCTATGATATCTTTGAAGTTGTATTCTAATCAGTTTTCTTTTTTCTTTTGTTTTGCAGGTGATGGCTACTGATGATGATAGTGGGGACAATGGTGTCGTAACATATTCCATCATCAGTGCTGAGGCGAGACGCATGTTTGACATTGACAGTGAAACAGGTATGAAGACAGTCTCAAATCATCACAACAAAGCTGTAGTCATTCTTCATAGATTGACACATTTTCTGATGCTCTGTTGATATTTTGCATGAATGAAACCAGACATGTTTAGATCTAAGTTTCTTCATATAGATCGACTCATTTTCTGATGATCTGTTGATATTTTGCATGAATGAAACCAGACATGTTTAGATCTAAGTCTCTTCATATTTCTATGTATCAAGGGATAAAGAAAATATAATATCTTGATGCATTCTTACATTTTAACAGCATGCTATACCCTTTATCATTTTCACCCAAATCCAACAATCATGGATGAATTTTGTATACCATTACTTCGACACCTTATTTAGCATTGGCCATTCTATTTGAATGTGTGCATGAATTAGAACATACTCTGTTTAATATAAAAATTATGTCAAATAGAAGAATTTATTCAGCTCAAGATTCTTCTAATACTTATGAAATATAAGAGGGGTCCTTTTTGAGGAGTATATAATGAACATAATTAGGATTTATATTACTCAAAGCCTTTCTAAACTCAATCAATTTTCATAATTTTCATTTTTTATAACCACTGCATGATTTCAACTCACATTTTGATTGTTTTATCCAATCCGTGTCTGGGAAATTATTATTTTTAAACCCTGCATGGATTTTCTTTTTCTTTTCATTCCCGTTACCTACTACCGTACGTGTTATAGGTGTTTTTATTTCAGAGATGCCCATTGAGGGAGACTCAAGTATGTCCGAAAATAAAAGTCGTAAAATTCATTGTGTGAAGTTTTAGTTCCCCAATATTGAATTTTGTTATCACCATTTTAAGCAGGTTGCTGTGAATTTATGCACTTTCGTTTGAGTATTGTGATAACAGCAGTGGGTTTTTTTTTTGCCTTGATTTTGACAAAATGTCTTTGCAATTTATAACTCATCGTGGCCTTGAATGCAACAGATTTGGAGTGATGTGGCAGGTCATCTGAAATTGTTGGCAGATGTATTGTAAAGCTTGTCATACCGACCACAATTAAACAATTAGCCTAATAATTGATATAGACAGAGACTGAGGGATGATCACACTGTTTGCCAATATGACACAGCTTTTCACAGAATCTAAGATAACAAACATGCACTTAATTAGACCTTCACCTCTTTAGTACAAATCGTGAACTTTCAGAGAAACCTTTTGAAAGGTGAAAAAGTACTTAAACATTCTCAATACACTTTATACACAGTACAGTGTATTCCACCCAGGACCAGTTCCCATTTGTTCATGCTTACCGTATTCTGTATGATTTGCTTGATTTTTATTTTATTTTCAAGGTGTGATATATCTTGGTTCAGGGAATAACAATTTGATGTCAACAACTAACCATTCCCTTAAAAAAAGAAAATTCCTCAGTTATTATGTGTACAAAGTTGAATTGTGATTGCAGTGACATTTTTTAAGCCTCTGATTTGGCATATGGTTTGGTATTTAAAAAGATCCATTGAAATTGGATGTTGAGTAGGTATTTTAGGTGTAGAATATTACTTATTTAAAGATTAAAGATAAATTATATGAGTAACAAAGCAGTACAAAAAATCTAACTAAAATTCTCAAAAGTACGCTCTGTATAGTGATATTATTATGCTTTGAAGGTGCTATGTGAAAACAACGAAAATTAACATGCTTTAATAAGAAGGTTAGGTTTACAACAGTTGGTTTACAAAATATTTGTTTTGAGTGTGAGATGGGAAGGGTTGGATTGACATGAAAGAAAGAATTACTTCACTTTATTTATTCTTAATCAAAAGATTAATACTTTTGCACACCAGATTAGAGTTTGATTAAACTATTTTAGAAGCACACTAAAATATAATTTGTCAGACCATTTAAAATGCAGGCACCCTGGAAATACAACTTTAAATGTTGTGTTCTACTCTTCTGGTCTATCCAAATATAGTTTTTTCCCAAAAAGGAGTTGCTGTATGTTCTGTGTGTCCAATACTAACACTAATTAAACCCCTAACTGCTATTACAAGTACGTGTATGTTTATGATTACTTGACCTTGTAATTGACCTTGTCTTTGACCTTCAGGAGAGATCCACAGCAGGATGCTCCTTGACCTTGAGTCCGTCAGTGACAGGACGCTACCCGTACCCATCATGGCTGTGGACGGCGGAGGAAAGACGGCCTACACCACCGTCAACGTCATCCTCAACGACAGGAACGATAACGTACCACGCTTTGAGATGAGGGAGTATAAAGCATTCACAAGATCCAGCATGGAGAGCCATGTCCCCATTGGAGTGGTACGTGTCTTGATAGTATTGGAGGAATAAGATACAGTTGGATGGAAAGCATATAACATATAGTTGCTTTGTTGTTTTCTCTTTCTCTTCTGTTTAAAGTTGACTGTGAATTAGTAAGTTGTGTGAGGAATCTCACTTTACAATATCAATAAAACTCATTTCTCATATGAAAGTGGATACTCTGTTCTCTAGTCCTTACATTTTTTTAATTCATTAGAAGTCTGCTGCATATAGCATGTATAAATTCATCTTTGAATACCACAATACTTATTGTTTGTATGGGATCATTAGACGATAGTCTATATTTCTATGACAAAACTTTCACTGCTGATTCCTCTTTTACCATCATCAGGTCACTGCAACGGATGTAGACTCTGGAAGCAACGCCTTGTTGACATACTCCTTTGAGAGCGGTACAGCTCAATCTGCCTTGGATCTTTTTGAGCTTGATCCCAAGACGGGAAGCATCTCAGCATCATCATCTCTGGAAGGAGAAGGTATGTCATGATCAAATTTAGCTTTTTAATCATAACCGACCAGGGGGATGTTTCACAGAGATCCTAAGTTGAACTTATCTCTAAGTTGGACTTAACAATTATGGAGAGCCGTTAGCATCTTTGAAAACATTTTTTTTAAAGTTATTTTAAAAGGCATAAAATGTTGATTCAAATCATTCATATTTTCTATCATCAAAGAGATTTCATGTTCTAGATGTGTAATTTATGAAAAATCTAAAATACTTAAATTTTTCAGTGCTTTTGGATATATTTTATTTTAAGGCTTCAAATGGCTCTCCATAATTTTTAAGTCCAACTTAGAGTTAAGCTCTTCTTCACTTCAAGTGATCACAAAAGATGTTGGAATTGACATTTAAAAGGTGTTGATCCATTCTGCAGGTTATCTATGTTTAGTGTCACTGTACTAGCACAAGCTTTAGAGAAACGATCATTCCAAGCAACATTATAAAGAAATAAAATTACTTATTCATGAATAAAAAGTGACTACAAAAAGTGGTTGAATTTCTCATATTTATTTATGCCTTGTTTTCTGAATCTATCCTACAGAGGGATCTACATTCCAATTCTTTGTTGGTGTGACGGATGGTGGAAATCCTCCACTGAACTGGGTGACAGCAGCAGAGATCTATGTCCTCTCCCAAGATGATGAGCTGCCATTCTTTGATGGGCTGGTCAATGAACCTGACATTGATGTCGCAGAGAACACACCAGTGGGAACGTTCCTATCCACCTTCTTGGCTCATAGCAATTCATCCCTCACCTACTCCTTGGTTCCTGGTAACGAAGCCCACACCAACGACCCATCGCACTTCTCCATCGATGAGCACGGTAACCTGACGTTGGTGAGTTCCTTGGACTTTGAGTCTGTCTCTTGGTACAAGCTCATCATCAAGGCCAGCACAAACACAGAGCCATCTATATCTACATACTTCACCGTCCTTGTGACTGTGACTGATGTCAACGACAACATGCCTGTGTTTGAAGACACGACGTACAGCATCAGCGTTCCAGAGAACACTCCAGTGGATGATGCCATCTTGAAGGTTATTGCCAGGGATGCAGACGCTGGGTCCAATGGCCAAGTCCTCTACTACCTTGATGTTGAGAACGACCTGGAAGTGTTTGAGAAGTTTGAGGTCAACGAGATGACAGGTATGTTGACCATCCAAGAGGGTCTTGACCGGGAGACGGCCGTCACCTACGACATCCTCATCCTAGCCAGGGATGTGACCAACGCTGATTTTTCAGCGACCGCCACGGTTCATGTCACCGTGGTGGACTTCAACGACTCGCCACCACGATTCACGCAGAAGGTTTATCCGGGAGAAGTCCTCGAAAGTGATCCCATCGGAACCGTGACAGTCTCCATCCAAGCTGTTGATGGCGACGTTGGCACCAACGCTCACGTCGTCTACTACATCACATCGGGGGACCCTTTCAATCACTTTGCCATCGAGAGCAACTCTGGCAAGATCTACGTTGCTAACCCTCTGGATCGGGAGCTGAAGGATTCGTATCGCCTCAATGTTACAGCCACCGATGGTCTCTTCTCTGACACCGCTCAGGTTGTGATCTCAGTGCAAGACATCAATGACAACTCTCCTGTCTGTGCACAGGTAAGACTCAATATTCTCTTCCGCAACGGATACCTGGATTATTTATCTTCTACCTAAAACAGGATAACAATGATTTGTGCCTTGTTAAGCATTTTATCAGAGATACAGTGACAGTTCTTAGCCAATTTTAATAACGATTTCAGTTTCTTTCATTTATTTTCTTGTTTAAAAAAATAAATATTTCTCTTTGTTCTAGATTTCAGAGAGCTTAGGCAAAAGGAAATGAACTGTGTAGGCTATTAAGTAATATTTTTGGTCTTTTTTTCTTCTTTTTAAAGCTTCAGTTATCTTCTATGTGTATCTGCAACATCAAAGTGCCCTTGCACTAGAATAAAACTATATCAATTCAATCCTGGTTGTATATAATATTATAAGGCAGTGCTGATACTTGATAGTATACTATGTCTCTGATCAATTTTATACTTTGTTTATCCTATAGACCCTGTACACTGAGAACATCCGGGAGAACTTAGCAGCAGGCCATTACATCCTCTATGTATCTGCATCTGATGCAGACATCGGTAGCAATGCTGAAATAACCTTCTCTCTGGAAGGTCAAGGGTCAGAACTGTTCACCATCGAGAAAGACCTAGGTAAGAAACAACAAATTAAATTTCTGTAACCTCCTTATGCGATAAGTTGTACCATTCTGTGGAATTTCAAATACTTTCCTGTAAATCAAGATCGCACATACAATTTTTGTTAAACATTTACCAGTTGTGAGGTACTATATAAAAACACATTTTGTTTAATTTTTGGTTACTTAAGACGTGCAAAAGTTAGATCAGTCACGTACCTTTGTAAATTATTTCTAAAGTGTAGTTCCCCTTGGTATGACATACCTTTCACTGTGGAGCTGATAAGCACGATTCTTTATATGAAAATTCAAAGGTTGATCCTTTCACTTCCTGTTACAGGTGTAAACACTGGCACCATCCGCACCTCTGGAGCCCTGGACTACGAGACCCAGCAGTTCTATCGCTTCCGGGTGATTGCCAGCGATGGCGGTGGACTGTCCTGCTCGTCAGACATCTCCATCGGTCTACTGGATGTGAACGATAACCCTCCGGCGTTCACACAGCTGGTTTACAACGTCAGCGTCAGTGAGAACACAACTGTCAACACACTGCTGACTAGAGTACAGGCCGTCGATCCCGATAAAGGTAAGCTTGTTCACACCCGCAGAAACGTAGAGAAATAATCTGTCAAATGCTATGCAGCTATTATGCAAGTTCTTGTGCGTAGTCTTTATAGGACCCTTCTCTAATCAAGGTTTACAAATGCAATGTACAAGTGCTCTTCTTTGTGCCACCAGTTTATACCAATCTGAAAGCTGATTACTTGATAAAATGTTTGCTTCCATTTTGCATTTTCTCTTTCTATCTGGTACTTGTCTGTTAGTCCTCTCTAATTCCATTACTCTACAATGCTTATTTTGTTTGATGAGAACCAAAAGGGCATTAGATTACATCGTCTTGTTGAGAGATAATGCCTGTCTGTCTCCTTGCAGATGACTTTTTTCTCAATCATAGTATGATTTTTGAAGGCTGTTCAAGCAAAATGTTGAACATAAATCTATCATGAAATGAGTTTGTAAGAAATTCTATCAATACTAATCATGCTTTTGATGTTTGACCTGCAGATGCCAACAGGCGACATAGGTACAGCGTAAGAGGTGGTAACAGTGAAGGAACCTTCTCTCTGGATGACCAGTCCGGTATCCTGACCCTGACGGAGCCCCTGGATCGAGAGCTCCGCAGCCATTACAACCTGACCCTTGCAGTCACCGACATCCTCCAGGCAAGTCTCTCCACCTCGTCCCAGCTCATCGTCAATGTCCTGGACGAGAACGACAACGAGCCGCAGTTTGAGAGCGATCTCTACAACGCTTCCATCGCTGAGGATGCGGAGATCGGAAGCACTGTGGTTACCGTGATCGCGATCAGCCAGGATGTGGGACTCAACGCTGAGATCATGTACCAGATCGTCTCTGGCAATGAGCATGGAAAGTTCAAGATTGACAGCACCATAGGTAAGTGTTTGGAGCCTTTTTAATGATTTTTTTGTACAAGAAGCTTTATCTCCTTTCATTTGAGGGCATATAAGATTTTCTTAAACCTTTTCGGTTTCAATTTCTTTTCCTCCTGCCTATGAAATTCATACCTGTCCTCATTAAGCAATCTTAATTGCCATAGGCTCGTACTGTATTTGTTTATAAAGGTCCGTAGGACTGGTATCGACCATGCCAGAAATGCGTAATAAACAAAAATTGGCAACAAAAATTTATGAAGAAAAATGTATACATTCTTAATCACTGCTGCTTTTCTTAGAATCCATTTGGATCGTTGAGGAATATTCAATTAAAAAAAAAAATCAATTTGATTCATCATTTATTTCAATCATAAAACCATAAAATGATATATATACAAAAATAAAATGAAACAATCATAATCTTACAATTCTGGAAATCATGAATAAATTGGAGACTAAAAGGGGAGTTTGAAAAACTTGAAGGCAATAGTCCCTTGACATAAATGATAAATAACAAGATTGCATGGGTTTAAATGCTAAAAATCTTATCCCACTTGTCTCAACAGGTGAGATCACCGTCGCTTCTGAACTGGACTTTGAGATGTCCAACAAATACTACCTGACGGTCAAGGCCACGGACATGGGCACCAACCCACTCTCCGACACCACCACCATCAACATCTTCATCACCGATGCCAACGACAACGCTCCGCTCTTCAGCGAGGACATCTACAGCACCACCGTCAATGAGGCAGCAAGAGTGGAAGGGGATGTCATCCAGGTAGGTGTGGGTGATGTGGTCTAGTGGTTCGGGTTGTTGTCTCAAAACCCATCTCTTGTGTGTGATATGATCAAGATATGATCAAGGCATGTCTCAATTAGACCAGTGGTATGTGAGCTTGTTTCATGATAGCAGTGTCATGTAACACATCTGATTCTTGTCCATGTGACTCTAGACACTTCATCCTTATAATTTCTCTTAACCCAGGAGAATTAAACGCTATCAAGCAGGAATAAGTAAAGAAAAATAATAATTTAGATAGTCCAACATCACGTAAAGTCGGGGTAATAGAAGATATGTATACCTGCCAGATTTATACAAAACATTAATAGCTCTTGACATTTCAGAGAAATTGCTTTGTCCATCATGTTTTGTTTGCTGAGGGGGGGGGGGGGGGGGGGGGGGCGGGGTTTGCCAAATATAACCTTCATCACACTGTTACTACGCCCCTTGACCGTCATCATTCTGTTGCGAATGACTGAGATTTGCTATCATTGATCTACTCCAGGTGATGGCTACTGATGCTGACAGTGGAGCTAACGGTAGAGTGTCCTACTCCATCATCCATGGCAACCTCTTCAATCAGTTCATCATCAACCCTGAGAATGGACTGGTCAGTCTAGCGGCTAAACTGGACAGAGAACAGGTAAGTGGCTCAGATAACACGACTGTTAAAACCAGAAACCTTTGGGAATTGTTAGTGATGACCATTTTTTGAGGAAAGAAACTTGCAGACTGCAAAATTTCAGTTTTTGTTACGCTTATGATTCATCCCATTATTTCACGGCGTGAAATTGAAATGAATGTGAGCCCTACTGAAATTCACCTGCCTTATGAATTTGAAAGTTTCATTTGTTCAACTAGGCTTCTTGAAACACGAGGTATAATCACAATTGAACATAAATAATGTTTCCAACCAAAGAAATAGATGAATGAAATTAATTGCACATCTCATATGATTGAATGATTTAATGCCTTATTTGGGAGGGGGGGGGGGTACATTTTTTTAAAGGCAGTTTCAAAGAAAGTTCCATTCGTAATAGCTTTCTGTTTGATATACTGTCTGATTATACTTGCATCTAGTTAAAAACCGCACATATGGAGTAGTTTCTGATGATATGAAGGCATAGAAGGTTAGGGGTTAGTGCAGTGGTCTTCAAACCAGAAGGTTCATGGTTAAAACCAAGTCAGTGCACTAAATGTCCTTTGGCAAGGCATCAACCTTCACTAACGTAGAACATCACTCCAAACTGTAGGCTCAGTGGTTGCACAGCTTAAAGTAAACATGCATGTTTTCTAAGCATCCTCAAGTAAAAGGAACACCAATCATTAGTTTCTGTTTTGTAACCTCTCTCAGATTGCTTCATACTCCCTGGGTGTGAGAGCCAGCGATGCTGGTGATGAACCAAGTTTCACCGATGTCACCGTCCAGATCATCGTTGATGACATCAACGACAACCCTCCTTTGCTTCCAAGACAGAACTATACCATCATACAACAGGTGAGTTAAAACATTTTGATACGCAATGGCCCGAATTCACAAAGGACGTTTAAATTTAACCCATGGTTTAAAATTAATGCAAATAAAGGGTACCTTGCCTTGCGCGCGCGTCTAGTATTGGACCTCTTGACTGTGTTGCGCTTATTTTAAGCTAATTTAAAACCATGGGTTATGTAAATGAGGATTTAAACATGGGTTAAATTTAAACCTCGGGCCATTAAGTTTATTTCCTCTCTTTGTGTGAGAGAGAGGGGAGTTTCAATCAAGAGGAAGTTATCTCTTTGGACATTTGTGCCTCTTTTAAAATTTCTCATCAACATCAAGGGTAAACAAAAATTGTTTTTACAATTTTGTTCTCAGCCAGTCTAATATTAATAACACGTTTTATGAAACCGAACTCTGCTCATAGTAGATACTAGGATATATATATTACAGCATACCAAATATTGCAAACATAAGAAAAATATTGTCACTAGACTCTCATTTGCAGTATACCAAATAAAGAGATTGCTGATGAGTTAAACTTGTGTATGGATACTTCCAATTGATCTAGAATGACTCTTTGAATTCATTCCACTTTTCCTGTGACATATTGAAGAAACTTGACTCGTGTGTGATATGTTTCCCTTGTTATCAACAGGCTGACACTCCAGTGGAGTCTGATATTTTTCAGCTGAATGCTACAGACCTTGACACGCAAGCCAATGGTCCTCCATTCACTTTTGAGATCGTCAGAGGCAACGACAACGGGGCATTTGTCATCACGTCTACCAAGATGTTGAAGAACAGGATTTGGTTCAACCGAGACATTGAGACACAGTACAACTTGACCATCAAGGTGACCGATAGCGCCCGGTCACCGCTCTACTCACTCTCCTACATCAAGATCATCATCGTTGATCCTATGAACGTCCCAGAGGTGGTCACGCCGGTCAAGATCACCATCAGTTCCTTCGAGGAGACCTTCCCCGGTGGCTGGATCGGACAGATCTCTGCTCACGACAGCGATCCTTATGACGACCTTGTCTTCGAGCTCCAGAACGACAATGTCTTCCGCATCGGTCGAGAAGATGGCATTATCATCGCCCCACCCGACCTGGATGAAGGCTTCTACCACATCAACGCTAGTGTCAGCGATGGACAGTTCACTGTATACGCCGAAGTAAACGTCACGGTCCGGATGCTGAACCAGGCCATGCTCAATAACAGCGTCACCATCACCTTTGCTGATGTCACGCCCGAGGAATTCCTTCCAAACTCTGGCATCTTCATGTACACGGTGGCCAACAACTTCCCGGGTGCGACCCCAGAGGACGTTACCATCATCACCATTCACCCATCGGATGAAAACATCGAGAATACCAACGTTGTTTTCTCGATCCATCGCAGCAAGAGCAGGGAGAGTTTCTTCAAACCTAAGCAGATCCAGAGACAGGTCGAGTCCCTCAGCGCCGCACTCCAGGAGCGAATGAAGCATGATGTGGTATCGGCAGTCAGTGATCTGTGCACTCTATTTTCTTGCGAGGAGAGCTACACCTGCAGTAATGATGTCAGGTTGGACTACTCCAACATCTTGACGTTTTCGACCGATGATGAGAGCTTCGTGTCGTCCAGACTCTATAGGGACTTCACCTGCACCTGTGTCGTAGGTAAGTAGAAGCATTCAATGTGAAGTGATACAGTTCTTGAGAAAATATCAAACAGCATGGGCAACAAAATCAAATAAGAAATGTTTATTTATTCTTTAGAAGTACCCATTACATTGTTAAGCCATAATTGTTTACATCAGTGGTTTTTTTCAAGTTTTGTTTTCTTGTCTCAGGGACATTGGTTTTATCCTTATGTCTGAATTTAGTCCCTGACACCTCCTCCATTTAAAGATTTTTTAATGGCTTCATATTGTATAGTACATATGGGTCTCCTGCAGGTTTTAGTGTCTCACATCGGGGGACAAACCAACTGGTATCCCTATAGTCCAAGAGAGCAGAACCTTCTGTAACCCTCGGTGAACTCTCTCTCTCTTTCCTTTCAGATTCATGTGCGACAACCACTAAGAAGCCTACCACTACCAAGGCAACGACGACCCCCGCACCTCGCACTCCCTCCGTCATCAACCAAGACAACCCTTGTGTTAGCAACCCATGCCATGCAAACATGAACTGCCACTGGGATGGCTTCGATGGCTACGCTTGTGTATGCACGGATAACTCTTTGTCCTGTCTACGTAAGTGTTTAGAAGTCACTTTCCTTTTCAGTCTTACATGTATCTCTGGTCAAATTGCTGAAGTTGTAGCTTATGACAATTAAATTACAAACTAAATGATGTGCAGTATATGTAACAAACAACAGAATGTTTGTTTACTGCAACAGAATATCTGCAACAACCAACAGAATTTTGAAGAAAAAATTTGAATGCGGAAAACATGAACTTTTAAATGTTTATTCATAATTTGCGTGACTTATTCACTTGTGTATTAAAATATTTCAAACTGGATTTAATTTTTATTTTTATTAGGTGTGTGGTGCATAGGTCTCATAGTAAGGAAACAAAGCAATACCTCAATGTTCATATGAAAAAGTATCTTCAAATCAGATATTAGCAGTTGGTGAAAATTCTTCTCTGATAGAAACAGATAATTTGATTTTATATTGTAGCTCATGTCTTTAGGGTCTTAGTGCATTCGGTGTAAGTTAGCACTAGCTATTTTGTCAACTATTTCATCTATAGCAAATTCTGATATTTGGTATAATAATTAAAACTTGTGTTTATCAATTTAGTATCATCCACAACCTGAATGATTTATTCCCCCCCCCCCTTCCTCTCCCCCTCTATAGCTGGACCTGACGAGGCCATGAACTTCAACGGCCAGAGCTATGTGACCTACAATGACCTTGTTCTGTCCACTACGTCCACTCAGTTCTCATCTAGTGTGAACACGGATCGTCCGAATGGTATCATCATGGATGGTGCTGGGGAGTTTGACTACAGCGTCCTGGAGGTATGTTCCCACCCCTCATTAAAGAGTCTGAATATTTGATACGTTTAAGCGGAATTTACCCCAAATTATCTCTGCTTTTAATTCATGCCCTCCTGTTGGCCTGTATGAATTTGCAAGAAATTGTAGGTAAGGGCTTTGAATTAAGGCTTTCTGAGCACAATGTTATGAATCCATAGCATACATTACATCATCAAGAAAATGGCAGCCTACAGGTTGTAGCTAGAGATCATACATTTCAACATAAAAATTGTGGTCTATCTCCCTTTCTTGTCTTTTCTTTCTTTCTGTTTTTCTTCTGTGTGGTACTTGTAGGTAAATGTACAGGGGTGGATACTTTAAAAGATTTAGGAATATTTATTTTTATGATGATGTTATTTCCTGTTTAAAGGCCAGATACGGGCTGCAAAGTAGAGGGATTCATTGTCAGAACAGTTGATAAAAGAAGAAATTAGATTTATTTTGCTTAGGGGGCTATAAATGAAAAATAAAATTAGCCCCATAGAAATATGAAGGACAGATTTGAAAGTAAGAAAAAATAGTTTGGTGTTTAGTGAATAGTTTTGTTTGATATGTGTCTTTTCTGCACTATTGAGATCCTTGTACTGTAAATTATAATTTAAATGACCAAAGTTAAAAACTAATATGTTATGTGTGTGGCTTGATATTATGATGTTTTTTAAATTTGTTTTGGTCACATAAGAAACTATTTTATGTCCACTTTTGTTCCCACCATATGTAGATTGAGAACGGCTACCTGACTTATCGCTTGAACTGTGGTTCAGGAGAAGCCAAGATCCGCATCACTCAAAAGAAGGTGAACGACTTCGGCTGGCACAAGATCTCAATCAACCGAGAGAAGAACCATGCTGTGCTGACTCTCGATGAGCAGTACACAGCGGAGGGCACAGCACCGGGTGAAAACCAAGACCTCAACATTGACACCATCAGCATAGGCTCCAGCCCACCTGCTAAGGGGAGGGTCCGTCGCTCTGCGGATGTTGGTTTCACGGGATGCATGGGAGGACTGAGCCTGGATAATTCACCGCTACCTCTCCTGGGCGATTCCGTCCAGCCACATAACATCGGCAAGTGCCAGCGTAAATGGCCGATGGCCTGTAGCCCCAACCCATGCCAGAACGACGGGACCTGTCTAGATTACGGGTATAGTACTACCTGTGACTGCCTTCATAACTGGTCTGGAGAGCGATGCGAGAAAAAGAATTGCGTGGATGAGGAGTGCGAAGGGATCCCTACAATCACAAGTGGGTTCCCTATGCGCCTCATCATCATCATCATAGGAGTCTTGGTCGCTATCATCATCATCGTCTTCATCCTTGCTGCATGCCGATACCACCGTAACAAGAGGAGACGATCGCGCTATCCCGCCCGTGATGGAATGGGCCGAAGCTATGATGATGATTACAAGCGTGACAGCAAGTTATCGGACTCTGATTATCTTCAGAGTCTGCCGCTTAACCCTATCGCCACCCCACCAAGCCCGACGCCTCCTCCGCTACCAACACGCCCAGCATCCTACACCCGTAGCAACCACAATTCGCTGAATAATCTGGATCGTGATCGTCACGACGATATACCGTTCCATGGGCAGCCGATCAGTATGCCGCCCTCTCTAGCTCCCGTTCCATCAAATTCTGCATCAGATAGTGACTCCATTGCTAAACCTACATGGGAGTTTGACACCCCAAGTACACATAACAGTTTTATCGATGGTGAGTTCCAGAAGACTATCTCCTACTTTTGTAAATTATTGTGTACACACATGTAGCATTGGTTTCAGTTGTCGGGTATTTTCAGATTTTATATTTACAGAACGTAAGGGTCCAACATGTTTAGGTCTCTTTTCAGGCTACTTTAAAACCCAAAAC